>PUQB01000241.1:0-30228 GCA_003024785.1 Selaginella tamariscina
TGGTGGATACTATAAGAGATAGGCTACCATAAGGTTATATATACATTATATATGAGTCGCATGTGCGAAAATATATATAATTTGTTTTTAAATAGGGAGGCTACTGGATGCACTAGCAGCCAACTTGCAAGACCCAGAGAGGATGCTTTTGTGAGCGTTCTCTTTTTGTTTTGTGGGGTTATTTGGTAAATAAGGTTCGTGTCTTATTTTGTACATGTGGATTGATAAATTGTTAAGCTTTTTATTTTAATTTTAACTCGATAAGATGTATAAGCTCTACCATAAATATAACATGTTTAATTTATAGTTATAATAATAATTCATACGCATATTGTGTGTGTGTGCGCGTGCGTAACGATTTGTATACATACTCAAGAATTCAAATCTCAACTCAACACCAACAACAATTAAAGTTTGATTAATAAGGTATTTATGCCATTTCTACAAAATCGCATTAAACAGAATTAATATCAATCTTCACTACAGGTTAATACTCGAAGCTGCCTTTGCAAGTGTTGAATCTAATCATATAAAAATTCAGTAAGTGCACCCACACACACATGTATATATGTATGCTATATGTGTGCCTGCATTTAAATGGTTCTATACATATATACTCACATGTGTTTATATACGTAAGTTGAACTTCTGACAGTTGTGTGTGTGTGTGAGAGAGAGAGAGAGAGAATATATCAACATATATGCACTCTGTAAGCAAGCTTACTGACAGGTATTTCCTTACATACAGAAACACAACACTGTATACGTGTGTGTGTGTGTGTGTGTGTCAACTATTTACCTCCAGTTGCAGTGACTCAGGGAGCTCCTCAGTGGAAACCAGTCGTGTGAACTCCGACTTCACGTCTACATTTTGTATCTCCAACCAAGTCTCAACAGGCTGTGCAAACAGGAGCATGGCAAACAGATCCACAGCCGTCGGATGCAGCTGACAAGATCCAATATTATAATTCACTCAAATGTATTCTATATTTATAATGTGTTTTTCTTTATATGTTTTATTATTCATAAATATTAATAAGATGAATTTAAATTTAAATGTAATAACATATTAAATAAATTAAAATTATATATTTAACATTTATGTTTTATTTTCGCACCGCATTTCATGAAGTTGAATAATGATGTTAATCATGTCTAATAATAATAATAATAATTATTTATTTATTTAATCGTTATAATTATTAATAATATTGCAGTGACAACAAGAATTTTCAAAAAAAGTGAGAAACCATTACGAAGTTTATTATATATAACAATGCATACATATTAAATAATAGTAATAAGGTAATAATAATGAGATAATAATAATATTGTGTAATATAAGAATTACTCATGTATATATATCATTTGTTATACATGTTTAATATTATGAGTATATATAATCACTATAATGAACAAAGTTATTTTTTAAAATTCAATCATGACCAACTAAAAATTTGTAAGATCCTTTTAAAAAAAAACAATGCTGTTGAATTAAAATATTATTTGATTCATTTAAATAACTTACTTAAATAATTTAAATTTAATGTCATATTATATTATAATTTTTAACATTGAATAAATATAGATAATAATTCTAAATATATACATAAAAAAAAACATATTATATGTATATAAATGTATGACACACATATAGAAATAAATCATGTGTATATTTATATACATACAAAATACATACATTGCATACATAAGAATACATACATATATATGGTTAAAATGGTGAATACATATGCTTACATTGTACACCACTAATGTGTGCATAGCTACACTGCATATTTACATGATGTAAAATAAATATATTCTACACTATATGTTGCTTTTAAATATATGTTTTTGATATTAAATATATTTATAGTTTATATAGCCAATGAAGAATGTGTTCCCAATTGAAATAGAATTTTACAAAGAAAAGAAAAATAAAATCAGTTATTTAATATAATTAAAGATATAATTTAAATACCAAATATACTTGTACAATAAATAAAATATTTATATAATCTAAATGAATACTATGCATTAAATAATCATTTAATATGATGTATTCATATGTAGATTATATTAATGTTGATATATGTATGGGCTCTAATTATATCAATAAATTAAATAAGCTTCTACTAGAGAGAGAGAGCTTCTTTACAAAATATCAAGCATGTATAATAAATGATATATATACATGAGTAATTTGTGTATTACACAATATTATTATTACTTTATTATCATTAATATGTATGCATTACTATACATATATTATAAACCTCATAGTGGCTTCTCATGGTATCCACCACTTTTGCAAATTCTTGTTGCCACTATAATATTAAGAATAATTATCTCAACATAAGTAAATACATAATTACTTATTATTAATATTATACTTGGCCGGAGTCAATTTTCAACTCCATGACATGCTTTGATAAACCGATGCAAAAAATAAAAAATGTTAAATATATAATTTAATATTTCATTTCATATTTTATTAAATTTAACTTTAAATTCATCCTGTTAATATATATGAATAATTGAATATATAGAAGAACACACATTATAAATATAGAATCATGTTGAGTGAATTACATATATTTACATTTATAGTATATAATACATAAACATATATATTACATTTATATTTATTATATCTAGTGAATACCACATTACCAATTGATAGTGCAGAATTTAAATTTTAAAATTAAAATGCAAAAGAAATTTTTTTTTGTTAATTGTAAATCGTAAATAAATAAGCAATTAAAGTATATGTATATGAGATTTAATTTAGGTTCTAAAGTTTGCATTTTAATAATAAGATTATAAAAAACCTTGTCAATTTAGTGATTAAATAAAGTAATTTACCAACAAGCGGGTGTCTTAATATTAAAAGTAACAAGAGAAACTCACTTGGTTGCGAGTTGCTTATGAATGTTCCACTTTGGTTTTGAGTTGTTTATGAATGCTTTATTTAGCTGTGAGTTGTTTGAGAATGTTGTGGGTTTCCATATCCATTACAAAACTCGCCCTATGCGCAACCTGAGCAACTCTGCACACATTCATCATCGCGATTTGAACCCTAAAACCAGTCCTAAACCCGTAATAATTTGTTCTCACGTGACATAGTTTTCATTATTTAAATATCCCTTTATATAAAACATACAATATTATTATTACATTATTATTAATTATTCATAGAAAAAGATTTCATATGTTCAAAAATAGTATATATATTATAATATTATATAATATAAATATACTAACATACATTGTGTCATAATTCTTACCTAGTAAAATCATTTGACTCAAATAGATTATGCATCACTCAATTAAATAATATTAAAACCCTCTCGTAAATACCGATTGGTTCTTTGTAGAGTTTACACATTCTTTCATGAAACTAATAAAAAGAAACACATTAATTAACAAATCTAATTGATACAAGTTGATTGGAAACTCAGTTAGATACTCATATTAGTTTATGGTGCAAGTTTTTTATACAAGTTTTACTTTTGGGTGAAATAATTTTAAAAAGTAGCATTTCAAACTATACATTCATAAATTAGCAAGTTTATTGGAGTTCAGACTCAAATGAACTAGTACTTAGATTGGAGCTCGGACACTGAACTCTTGGATTGTACTGTTTGGACATTAAACTCATTAGACTTTACTACTCACACAAACTCACTAACTTCATCTCAAACATTTTGTAAGGACTTCATCTAGACTATAATATGTGTTTGATCCATCTTCGCTATTGGTAATTTCCACTTGTTAAAATTACTCATGTATTATATTAAATTTTATACCTTAACAACTCTACACACACACATACACACAAAACTCTCTCTCTCTCTCTTTCTCTGGCACAAGGCACGTGCATACACACACAACTTTATTGTTACCTCCTTATCCTTTATAAGTTTTTCAGAGACATCCTCAACCACCTCTTATTCTAAATGATATAAGAGTTACCATTTCTCACATATAATCTCTCTCTCTCTCTCTTAACACACTCACACCCACACACACAAACACACAACTTTGTTATTATCTGAGGAATCCTATTTGGTTTCTTTAGAAACATCTTAGCCACATCCTTATTCTAAATTATACAAGAGTCACAATTCCTTGTTTGTAATAACAACACTTTCTCTTTCTCAGGCACACACGCACACACACACAACTTTGTTATTACTAAAGAATCTTATTTGATTTCTTCAAACATCCTCAACCACCTCTTTTTTTTAAATGATACATAAGTTACCATTCCTTGCAAAAACAAACATATACACACATGCACGCATGCGCACACACACACACACATAAAACTCTCTCTCTCTCACATAGGCACACATGCACACACATAGTCACACACCAATGTCACACACATAACTTTATTTACTTAGAGAATCATGTCTGATTTTTTTATAAACACATTCTTAATCAGCTCCTTATTTTTAAATAATACAAGAGTTACCATTCATTATTGTAAAAACACAACATATTCACACACACACAAAATTCTTTCTTTTTTTCTCTCTTAAGCACACACACAATCACACACACACAAACTTTATTATTATTTTCTTGAATGGGGAATTTTGTTATTTTTTGTAAAGACATCATTGGTTACTTTCTTGTTCTAAATGTCATAGTTTTTACTATGACTCGATCCTTTACTTTGAAGGTTGATTATTGTTACCTACTGTACTATGTTGATGGACCCTAGATGTAATGAGAAACAGCCCGCTTAGTGCACTTAGGTGTTTAAGGGTAGTCCGACCAGTTATCTTTAAATGTCGCGATAAACTCTAAGCGAAGGTAGCACTTACTTTTTAGAAAACCCACCCGATTTTGACATCCTAGTTAAGATGAGTTTGACATGTTAAATAGGGTTAGGAACACCCCTAGGGTTGACTTAACCCTAGGGTTGCCCTAACCCACGCCCTAAAACCCCCCCCCCCTTGGGTAGGGTTTAGGGGTAGGGGTTAGTGTGAAAACTCATCTCATTAACTAAGGGGTTGGCATTCCGTGCCAGCCCACTTACACATACAGGAAAAGAGGTGGGGGGGGGGGCTTCGTCACATATATAAGGTAGAGTATGTAGGAGTGAGGGTTCTTGGGTTCATGACTAGCTCTCTACTCTTCTCCCGATGCAAGTTTTAGCTTGTGTTGTCAAGCCAACCCTTTGTTTGTGCCGCCCTAACTTCCAGATGATAGGGGTCGTTCCACCTTCGAGGTAACTTACCCTTAACGTTGGGGAATCCATGCCTGAAAGTCTTGGTCGGAATGCACGTTTCAAGATGTAGAGGTTGAGACTTGTCTCCAGCCTCTCCTCCATGTCAAGCTAGGTGTAACACTCACGGCCAAGCAAGGCACATACGTGTCCTTGTCCAACTGTGGCATGGGATCTTGTTTGACAGGTTCGTTACTTAGTTCCTGAGGGTTCACTAGAGTTGGCATTTAGGAGCCACGTTTGTGGCACTTGGTGCAACTCTCGAATCTAAGGGCTATGGCATGATAGCCCACATCGTGGAAGGCAGTGTCACATGGAGATGTGACACTGGGTTAAACATCACACGATACAACGCCCGTGGGGTTGTGTCATGGGAGTGTCGCCAAGGGGTTGGATACTCTGGTAAACAGACATGCTTGTGCTCGCACTAGGGTGTTAAGCCTTGGGCATTTGCTCAAAGGAGGTTAGGTCTCGTAACTAAGTGTGTTTTGGCTAGGGGAGTGTTCTACTTGGAATCTAGGGGTTGAACAACCTAAGCTTGTTAGCAGGAGTTTTTTCATGAAGCACTCGCAAGGTCATGTACTTAGGGTTATCCAAACCTAGCCTTAGGGAGTTTGCTTAGTAGAACACTCGTGTTCGTCTATGGCGCACACTCGTGTCCTCACTAAGTATTAGCCTTAGGTCTAGGGTATGACTTGGCCACTCAAACCCTTAGGGATTAGTCGTGGTTCAGGGTACCCCTTGTCACCCTAAAGGGGTTGTACTCCCAAATGAAGGTGATTCCTCAAGGGGTAAGTGACAATGCCTTGGCTCTGTCATGGGTATGTGTGAGACACATCTCCTTGTGGGGTTAGGGCATGAGCCTATTTAGGTCTAATGGGACATGATCCTAAAGTTTACTCAGGTTATCCTCTAGGGTTCAGGGGATGGTCATTCTAGGGGACTTAGGGTAGGACTCTAAGTCTTCTGCCTAATTGGGCCTATGAGTCAGACTCTTAGGGTTATTTTGAAAAACTTAGCGTTGCACACAGGGTGATGACGCTGAATGGTCACTTAGCAGCCACGTGTTGCTATGTGTTAGCCCTTCGAGTTAAAACTTTGACACTAAATGATATAAGAGTCACCATTTCTTACTTGCAATAACTTTTTCTCTCTCCCTCTCTCTCTCTTTATAACATATATAATATACAACATACACACTTACCTATAGTAAATTGAAATTTATGGATTTTGATATTTGAATTTGTTAATCTGAAACCTTATATGTTAATATAGAACTAGTTGACTTTTGCCTAAGGTTACATATGACAATCAATTTGTAATTTTTAGATGTGTGTGTGTTGAGTACCTGCTGTAAGATGCATTGCTGCTCCTGTAAGAATCCATGTTAGAATTAAAGAATGTGTTCTTCACTAAATTATATGCAAATGTAGGCTTCACATTGTGTACTTTCTTTTTCCCTTTGTACAATTGGATATCCTATGATTACCGATTGCTTTTTATTACCTCTTTGTGCAACTAAAATTCCCTTTTTTTTCCCTTGTGCATAGAGATAACTATAATGTTCCTTAGGTTCATTCCTTGTACCCACCAACTCTTTCATTGTATGAAAACCATAAAAGAGCATGCATATTACAACTTATAAAAGTATTGAACTTTAAATTAGTTAACACATTTTTTTTTTTAATTGTACAAAGCTTATAAAGCATACTTTTGTTTTACACAATGTTTTTGAAATTATTATTTTTTTAAATACTAAGTAAAAATAGAGCAATCCTAAAGTGGGTATGACAGATATTCACATGCATAACATCCCTTACTGTCAGAGTTTTAATCCGAAAGGCTAACACTAATGGCCATCCAATGTCATCACCCTATGTGAGCAACGCTAAGTCTTCCAAGATGACCCAAGAGTTTGACTTAGATGCCTAATTAAATAGAAGATTTAGTCCTACCCTAAATCCCTAGAATGACCATTCCCCAAACCCTAGAGGATATCCCGAGTAGACTTTAAGATCCTATCCTAATAGACCTAGACTGGCTCATGCCTAACCCACAAAGGAAAATTTGTCTCACACATATCCTCATGACAGAGCTAAGGCATCGTCACTCACCCTTAAGGAATCACTCTCATTCGGGAATACAACCCCTTTAGGTGACAGGGGTACCCTGAACCACGACTAACCCTAAGGGTTTAGTGGCCAAGTCATACCTAGACCTAGGGCTAATACTTAGTAAGGACACGAGTGTGCGCTGTAGGCGGACACGAGTGTTCTGCTAAACAAACTCCCTAAGGTTAGGTTTGGATAACCCTAAATATATAACCTTGCGAGTGCTTCACGAAAAAACTCTGCTAACAAGCTTAGGTTATTCAACCCCTGGATTCCAAGGAGACACTCCCTAACTAGGCCAAAGCACATTAGTTACGAGACCTAACCTCCCTTGAGTGGATGCCCAAGGCTTAGCACCCTAGTGCGAGCATAAGCATGCATGTTTGTTAAAGTATCCAACCCCTTGGCGACAAACCCATGAAACAACCCCAAAGGGCATGTCTCGGGCATTGTATCGTGTGACGTCTAGCCTAGTGTCACATCTTCATGTGACACTACTTTCCACGATGTGGGCTATCATGCCATAGTCCCCCTCCCTCCCCCTAGATTCAAGAGTTGCATTAGGTGTCACGAATGTGACTCTCAATGCCAACTCTAGAACCCCTCTATTATTCCTTAGGAACTTGGTAAGAAAACCCTGTCAACCTAGAACCACGACCACAATTAAACAAGGACACGAACGTGCCCTACTTAGTTGTAAGTGTTGCTCTTAGCTTGACGTGCTAGAGACAAGCTGGAGACAAGTTTCAACCTTTGACTTTTAGAATGTGCAATCCTCCAGTCATGAATTGCCAACGTTAAGGGTAAGTAACCCAAAGGTGGGATGTATCCATGTTATTTGGAAGTTAGGGCAGCACAATAGAGGGTTGTACCTTAATAACACAAGTTAAAGCTTGCACCGATATAAGAGCAACGAACTTAGTCATGAACCCATGAGCTCTCCTACATGTATTACTTAATATATGTGATAGAGGGCCCCCCTGTTTTCCTATTTATATAAGTGGGTTGGCACGAAATCTCATTCCTAAAGGGAATATACTTGGTGAGTTAACTTAATGACTCATTGACCCCTAAACCGTAACCTGTCAAACCTAGGGTTATTTTTAAACATATCCGACATGCCGAACTCACCAAAATTAACCATTAATCCAACCGAGACACCGAAAATCAAGGTAACAGTTTTTTAAAGGTAAGTTCTAGCTTCGCTTAAAATTTCTTGTAAATACCTAATGACACCCGACTGAACCATCATTATATACCCAAGTGCACTAAGTAGGCCTATTTCTTACTACATATAAAGCTTATCAACATAGTTCAGTAGGTAACAACAATCAAACATCCAAAGTAAATAGGAGTCATAATAAAAACTATGAACCTACTATTATAAGGCCTATAATGGCAATAAATTCATTTAGAATATTATAAAAAAAATACCACATTAAAAAGAACAAAGCGTAAGAAGATCATGATTTAAATTTGATGGCCCTATTCTATGTAGATGCATTTAATATAACATGAAAGAAGACATTCCTTTATCTTGGCGGTGCATGGATGTGGCTCCCCTTGCTTGCAAGGGATAATCAGAGCTTGTTCCTGACCATGTCTTGGTTAGTACATCATAATTATTAAAGAGTTCAATATGATTCTAAAGATTTGATTTTGTTTGTTCAATAAATTTAAATATCTTAAATACTCAAGTATTGGTTAGGGAATTCATCTCATTAATGGAAACAAAAGGTAAAAGTTGTGTTATTCATTTGATTTTCAAATGTGCCATTTTAATTATATATTTCTATGTAAGGACAAATATATTAAGTAATATTTTAATCAAAAACCAAAAACCAACATCATAAATTAGCATGTGAAGTATATGAGTTAATAAATCAACAAAGAAAACTATCATATTTTATAAACTAGCATATTGAAAAAAAAAAAGTTATTAATTATTCAAAAAACAAACCGCAAATTAACAATTTCACTTAAAATTGCTAGTTTTTTATAATAGATTTTAAAACGAGCTTCTAGTGGCATAATGGGAGAGGGATAGTGCTATTACACATTGTACATTCACTTTCATGTATGTGTTGTTTATTTATATAAAAATTCTTAGACTTTGAGCTTGTTTAACTGGTTTAGGGTTTAGGGTTTAGGGTTTTAACACCTTTGTTAGTTAATTTAAATAGGTTATTAATTTAAATAATATGTATTATTGGGTTATAATATTCATTTAAAAGGTTTAATGTATATTGTGTATGTATATTATTTTATATTTTTTAGGTGTATATAAATATGTATATATATGTAAACAATATTCCGTATATTATTGTAAAAGTATTATTTCTATTAAACAATTTTCCTACATTATAATATTCATAAATTGCAACTAGTGATATAATTTTTAATTACTAGTTCTTATGATTAAAATAATCTTCAATACTATAATTATTATTTAATTAAAATTAAAAATTAAAATAAAATCTAAATCATGGTCACAAATCACTACGACTGTCACGTGACGTCTTGACATCATAACCCATCACGACGCCTCTGGCTGTTACCGTTTATTGTAATGAAAAGTATGATGTGGCCATATTCGTACATTACTTAATTAATTTTATTCAATTATTTTTTAAATATTTAATTAATTTCAAAAATATACCCATATAAACAGTATACCATCACAACGTCTGGTGAGTCTTGCTAGACGTACTCGCCAGACGTCGCAATGGTATTACTTCTTAAAATGAAATAATACGGTGACCATGATCTAAATATATATTCTTATAATATACTTACACATAAATATATTTTAATCTTTTACAATTATCATTTAAAAACTGAAATTGAAAGTTACTTCAATTCAATTATAACCACGCTTTTATAAATCTTAGTATTGAAATCTAATAATTCAGGAAATAAAATATATAATTGAATATAATTTTTATACTAATGTTAAGGTGTAATATGGCAACAGCTTCATCATGTTATCGCATACACACCTATTAAGATAAAATCTAACCATGTTTATTAAAACCCCTATCAAAATTTGAAATAATAATCACGTACACATATAATATAGAACATTTAAAATTAAATTATGTTAAAAATTTGTTAGTTTGAGTTCTAGTATATATTTATATTTATTATAAATATGTGTATTTACAAATTATTTTTTTGTTAATATATTTTAATTTCATATTATTATTATTATTTTTTAAACAAAAGTTATTTGACACACACTTTTTATATTTAAAGTAGATGTATAATCGTATTAAATATTTAGACGACTTTCACAATTTAAATAAACACACACTTGTGATAAGTATGGAATATCCACTACATCTCTACCGTCCAAAAGTTGAGTTCAATGCATAAAGGTAAGCACATACATGCACCTCATTCGTGCAGGTGTACCTACATACGTTGTCTTGATGTGTGTTGTATATATATATATATATATATATATACACCTGTGATCCATACCCTTTGTATCGGTAGTATCAAAGAAGGCCTCTTTAAAGATGCAAGAAGATATAAGTTAAGTATATACAACATAAATTGTGATATATATACTAAATTAAAATTTATAGCAGATACATGTACATACATATAATATATATACATTTTATAAAATATTTTGTAGATATACATTTACTTATATGCATAGACATATATATATTATGATATCCTATGTTTGATGTGTGCTCAAATAGGTTACATGTATTATAAAAATTGTGTTCTACTATCTAAATACTCAGGTACTTGCAAAGTGTATTTAAGCATATATATGGATTTACATATTTAATACATATATGTATATGTATATAAAGTAACCGAAGTAATCGCGATAAATATATATAATTACGATTATTTATAAGAAACAATACGATCAAAATACATTCTTGACTGTTCTAATGTTTATAACTAATGATATTGTACAAAAGAAACATAGTTTTATATTTTCAATATTGTACGAAAGGATTATTTATAAACTGTTTTATAATATTCATATTTATATGTTTTCTTGCAAAATTCAATTATAAATATCAAAGCTGCCTTAATGGAAGAAAAATATACAAGTTTCCATATATATGTATATGAAAAATATAAAAATATATTCCAATTATAAATTGCAATAAGTTTGTGCATTTCTACTTTTAGATCACCAAAGTGGAACAAGAAAAACAAAAGCTTTGAAATATATATGTTATTTGTTAAAATTATCGGATGTACACTTACACATAAATTCACACACACTCATAATCGCATGTGCGCACCACATGATAAACAATATATAATACATCATATATATATACAAAAAGGTTCAACTGAAGAGAACATCCAAATGTCATATACACTTGCACACACACACAATGGTATACAAATAAAAGCTTATGTGCATGTATGTTGCATACATATATACACAGCATGAGTGTCACATATCTACACCCATGCAGCGTATATACGTTTGCGTAATGTTTACCATATACAAACATTCTATACATGTGATTTAATAATCCATGTCTATGACGTGGTCTATGATAGAAATGATACAATTGAGAATCCTTAAGTATTTTGTAATAAAACACTCATTAAATTTATTTCATTTTATTTATTGTTTATCAATTTGTTATGTATAGGTAAACTGATAAATATGCACAAATTTTTTTTCTTTCTCTCTATATATACATATTAAACATACAGAAATTCATTTTTAAATAATATCTTTATATAATGTATATTCAAGATTTAAATAAATATACATGTATACACACAAACGTATTCATATATATATATGACTCCATGTATTAATTAATAAAAGATACTAATAACGATTTTAATTTCTTATAATCTTAAAATTTTGATATATTTTTACTATTATTTATATTTAACTTGGTCTATTCTAATATTTCTAAATATACTTCATCTTTAAAGTGTAAAATGTAAATTTGTAATATCCAACAATTTCATCAAGCTTCCTTACCTTAGTGTATTTTATTTATTTTATGATTAGAATAAACTGAAAAAAAAATAAAACATTCAATTAAAACATATCCTTATATATTTTATATTAAAATATTTTAACTTTCTAAAAGAAATTTAAATAGAATTTAAAGTTAAAATAAATAATTATAGCATATCTCTAGAATATACCTGGTATATATATATATATATATATTTACACTTTATTTTAAAACATATAGGATATTATTATTAATAAACCGCCTAACTAAGACATATCTTAGGATATATTATAGGGAATTTCCATATAGGGGAACATTATCATAAATAATTACAGATAAGGGAAAAATGAAAAATAATTAAAAATAAGGGAAGAATATAAAAAGTATTTACAAACGGGGAATATTGAATGCACATATGGACAATAATTATTATCCAATTATTTTTATTATTTATTAAAGTTTTATAAACGCTTACGAGGAGGTCACACACATCCTTTTACATTCACTTTCAGCATTCAATAATTCACTATATGTGATGTCACACACACATGCCTAGGCACACATAGAAACTCGTTAAGGTTTACTATGTTTTTGGATAAAAAAGCTGTACATACAGGGAGTGTCATACCATCCACCTCTAACATAATACTTGCATAAATGCTTTGGAGTTTGTTCAAAATATATTAATTATCGGTCTCTTTGTATTTCTATACACATGTACACATACACATGTATAAGAGCATTTGGTCCTATCAGCACAGACACAACACACACACACACATTTATTTGTCTTGGTTATTTTTTTCTATTCTCACCTGAAAGAATTACAGTCTTATCTAGTGGTCTTCAATTAACTTAATGCATGCACTCAAACGCGTGCACACACACACACACAGTTACCTTATGGAGTTGTTCTTCTTGACTTTAAGAAGATGGTGTATGTGAGTAAGCAGTTATATGTTGACACACAGGTGGGAATAGAGTTGATCAGAAGGTCTAGTGACAACTATAAGCATGTCAAATCCCTTCTAAAGCATTATAAGAAATATTGTCACCAAGTGTATTAAGACTGTTATATATATAGGAGCACTATTGCCAAACTTAAAGTTGTGAATCTAATTCTTTGGTCCTTTGTATTAATTTATTAATTAAATTTTGATGGAATATAATTTTTGCATATAAAAATAAGTGAAATAATTAATCATGATTAAAAGAGGGGGTCGTATATTAGAATTTACCTAGAACATCAATTGCAAAAAGTATTTCAAATTTTTTTAAAATTCCATACTTAATGATTATTAAATTATTTAAAACAAACCTACTGAATGTTCAAAACAATTGCAAAAAGTATTTCAAAATTTTTAAAATTTTATATTTAAATGACCATTTTATTATTAAATAAACCTATGTGAATGTTCAAAACAATATTTTAAGATGTTTATAATTTATTTAAGAAAGAAAGTTTCTCAATAACACAACTTATATATAATTTATATAAAACAATCATATGTAATAATTTTGAATTAATGAGAGAACTCGATAAGAATTTAATTTATCAATCTTATGGTATTTTCCTTTATCACTTGAGTACATGTATAATGTCACAGTTCTTATATAAGAAAGTTATTTGACTCAAGTAAATCGTACATTATTTAATTAAGTAATGCAAAGGCTTTTCTTATAATATTAATTTACCCTTTGCCTTTGAGGAGATAAATAATATTCTTAAATATAACATTTTTTACTCGTTAAGTATGCTTCAAAGTTTTGAGAATATATTACTTTAAATAAAATAAGGATTTTAGTAATTGTGCATCTTAAGTAGGATTTATTGACAAATGTTTATATATATATTTCAATATAAACACAAACAAAAAACATGATAATATGTATAAAGTTTTATAATAAAACTTCAAAAGACTTAACAAAGAAAAAGAAAACGATTTGTTAAATGTATGAGGCCTTAGCGTGGAAAGGATGGACCACCTCAGGCTCGGCAAAAAGCACAGATACACGACGGTCTGCCTCAAGACGCTCATGAAGAAAGCTGTGATTGAAGAAGAACCAGCGGTTAAGATCAGTAAGGGAAAAGCTCCGGTTGAGGAAGAACACAAAGAGGAGGATGAGACAGTTAAGAGCGAAAAGGAATGGGCGAGTCCGAGATTACAAATGCAACCAGCCATGGGGATGTTTCCACAAGGTTTTCTTGCTCACAATCCACTCACGACTGGTGATGATGCGATGCAGAATACATTCAGGTACTTGAATATATTTACAGTGTGTGTGTGTGAGTGTGTATGCACGTGTATGCTCATATTATATATAATCTGTTTTATTACTTATGGAGCCTCAATGTATATATATTACAATAAACACTGTATGTATCTGTGTGTGTATGTGTGTAAACTAATTATGCTATATATATTGGTATATATATTGTATAATTTACAGGATGATCCAAATTACTACACCTGCTTTATATGTACTGCAATCCAGGCATAACTATGCCTGATTTTCATTGAATATCCCACAGTCAGGAGTTGCATCAGGATTACTAGGCAACTGCCAATTTGTTCCCCCTTTGTATGCATCCACATTCCAATGGTGGCATACAGCATCCCACCTACATAGTTATATCCAATATATGCGTGTGTGTGTGCATGTGTATACATACATATATACAGATATATTAATATGTGTACCTGTATGGGGGATAACTTAGCAGCATAGACGTCTTCAGCGAAGGTATAAGGCCAGTTATCACAAAAACCTTTAAAAGAGACGCATTCCTCCATCTTTCTCCATTGCGTACTATTTACCTTACGTTGAAGATACTTGGAATAATCTTATACATCTTAAACTTTATACCTTTCACCTTTTTGCCACCACTATACATGTGATCAATATATATGTATGTATACACATATACATATATACACATGCGTATGTACGTATATTGCTATGTATTTATAAATGAATGATATACCTGGTAAACATGAACCCAAGCACTGTGATGGCAAACAGCATTAGAAGAAGAGAAGACGTGATAAAAATTGAATTTTCACAAAGTCCAGCCTGTTTACGAAAACTTGAATATATATCTATAATGGATGTATGTATCCACACATACATACACACACAAGTGACAAACATATGTTATACATCTTATGTATATGTATGTACCTGTTAAACCATACACCAATAAAACCAGCAATTGAAACTAACATAAGCGTAATGCTGAAGAGAAATCCAATCAACATAACTCTACCCAATAACACGTTCAGGCATTCACTCTTCAACTTAGTTGCCAATCGACTCGTCACTACAACAAACATATCAAACTGTGCGCACGTGTGCGTGTGCGTGTATATATGGTGTCTATGTACACAACACACACACACGGTTTACTTGTAAGTACTGGTATTCCCATAAATAAACAGAATAAGTTGAGTCCCATGAGCATGAAAGTTGCCCAGTCTGTGGCTGCCTCGCCGTATGCCCAGCCTTGCTCCGTTCTCCATCCTGCCATCATTGTTAATACATTCTTTGCAACTCCTGTCTTTGCACCCGCCATTTTCTTCTCCCAGTCTTTCCCTGCAAAACAATATATACGTATGTATATAATGTGTATATCTGAGACATACAAGCGCAGATTATATACACGTAGCTACTAGATGAGTATATTATGTGTTAATGTACATATATTTATCATTCATACATATAGACTATACGGATAGAGAACACAAAAGCATTCAAAACATCTCATCTATCTATAAAAAAATCTCTCTCTCTCTCTCACAACACACACACACGCACCACACGCACACGCACGCACGCACACAATACCTGCTGCTTTCATTTTTTTCTTCATGTCTTCCTTAAACACATGTCCCTTTGCATGCATCAAGGCTTTCATCTCATGTCCTCGTTCTCGCATTTTAGCCTTTAGCTCGTGTCCTCTTTCTCTCATTTTAGTCGTGACCTCTTTCTCTCATTTTTTCCTTCAACTCATGACCTGTTAAAGAGAATTAGCTATGTATATGAATTATTTGTTGTATTGATACCTTTTTCTCGCATTTTCGCCTTAAACTCATCCGAATGCATTTCGCGCATCTGAAAGTAAATTCTTACTTTTGTTTGTTGCGTGCGTGTGCGTTTATGTATATTATCATTACGTGTTCAAGTTGAGTATATATATAAATGTTTCACCTTTGCCTTCATTTTTTTTCTAAGTTCATTCCCCTTCGACTTCATCTTTGCCCTCATTTTTTCATCTTGGCCTCGAGTGAAGCACCTGTATCACTTGTATAAATATTCAAAATATATATGCACATATACATGTATGTAGCGTGTGTGTGTGTCCGTACCTTTCTGCTTCATCTTGTCCTCCATTTTGTGGCCAGCCTTTTGAGCATATCCTTGAATCCTCCAAAATGGTAATGTTTTCCATTCTCCATGTTTAAAAACTCCACCCAGTTTAAGATGGTGGTGATGATGTTTTTTGTGTTTCTTTGGAGCCATGACAATCTGCATATAAACATGCATACACACACATATATACACACGTGTTTTGCTTGTTACACAATATTTCAGTCCCAAATATCTACATATACATATATACATACATATACAAGTAAATATAATCTATATGTATACTTCTTCCTGTGTCTATATAAGTCTTTAACAGAAAGCATATAAATAGATACACACTTAAAGGAAGGGAAAATTATCAAACTGACCCTCTAGTTTTGAATAATTATCAAATTGACCTTGGCTTACACATTACCCACACACACATGCAATGTTATATATTTTAGCATTAAACAATATATTTATCATTTGTGTTATATATTTTAGCTTTAAACAATATGCATGTGTGTGTTAGTTATTATTAAGGTGATTAATGACTCAAGGTCAGTTTGATAAATTTTCAGAACTAGAGGGTCAATTTGATAATTTGATAAAGGTCAGTTTGAATTTTCGCTTAAAGAAATACACACACATCGTCACACATGTTAGATGCTTACGCCTATCTTTCTCTGGAAGCCCTTACCTCCTAATGTAATGTTTAAGAAGGTATATTCTGTAAAAGCAAGCACTTAAGTAAAATATTAAACACACCACACACACACACACACAGCACAAATAATACTTACATTGCAATAGCATTGGCTTGCCTATAAGACCAATCCACCAATAGCCAATTTGCCCTAAAATTTATAATAATTTAAAAAAAACGAACAGTTGACCTAAACAGAGCCTCTGTTTTTAGGGTTCTTGTGGCTATGGCGAAGGGAAGAAGACGGGGCGCATTCTGATCAGGTTGATCTCTGCAGCTAACACAGGATTCTTCTACACGTAAGACGTCGCACAAGATCGAGCTTGTTAAGTATGATCCAAGGGTGAATAAGCATTTCTCTTCACTAAATGAAATGATGCTTTCACACATGTAAGCTTCTTTTATAGGTACATTCTATTAAATTATATATATGTTCTTCTATGAGGCATAAGACGTGAATTAACACCACACAATCTCTCTCTCTCTCTCTCACACACACACACACACATTTTGAGAATTACACAAACACCAAATTTGTCTCTGAACATATATTTTGGAATATTTTTAATGAAATTATTACGTTATGCCATGACTATGGTCGACTTTAAAAAGCAAATAAAATAAATAATAGCTCATTGAAAGCTGTATAATATTTATATTTATATCAAATATTTAAAAATCAGGTTATTCTTATTATCACATTTTAGTTTTATATAATTATAAACATATAATATATCATATTAAGGTTTTAAAAGCTCAGTTCCAAAATATTATACATATACATATATTTATATTATGAACTCAAATAGTGAAGTACCATATGTGTTTAAGCCCCTTTATACAAAATACACCATATTATTCATATATTATGACACCTAAGATATTATTAAATCTATACTAAGTTATTTCAAATTAATGATTAAGATTTCATTATAAAAGTAAGGTGAAAAAAAATAGAATGATAATATTATTGGGGGGGGGAATAAATGATTATTTAAAAACTAAGTACGTAATAAAGTTTACGGTAAAATAAATACAAATACAAACATATACATATATCAACTAGTTATACATATGTATATATCTATAGTACATAGTATTTACATTATAAATAATTATCAGACTTTGTGAGGCGCAAGAATAATATTCTTAGCAGAATTTAATATTTTTGAGGTGGTGAATGTGGACACTTAGTCCTATAGAATGCAAAGAATATACTAAAATTTATTCGAAATGTATGGTTCAGATTAACCTGAAGTAATAATAATATACTTAGCGATCAAGATCATCCGTATGATTAAACTTTTCTTTTTAAGTTACATATAAATTATATTTAATATTAAAGTTAAATTATTATTTATGAGAAAAAAACACATAGGAAAATAAATCATATATGTATACATAAATAAGATTATGCTTATGTATATGTATAGCAAGTTTTAATATTTATATTTAATTATAATTTTTTAAATATAAGCACACGTGTATATAATATTATTTCTATTTATATTTTTAGTTCTCAATTTACTATTATTATTAAATAATAATGTTGAACATAAATATATATTTATTATATATTTGTGTTCTATTAATACTCCTTTCAGCATTGTTTTGGAATGTTTTAAAGCCAGTTTTTAACTTTAAGAGCAGATTAATTATTGAAAATTTGGTATGTAGCCGGAAATATGCAATAAATAAGACCGGACCGTAAGTTACCCCACCCCTCACATTTCCGGCATATTTATTACATTAATTAACCCCGTTTGACCACTAAGTTAATTTAAGGGCTAGTGCGAAACAACCCGGTTATGTATATAGTGCATAATGTATATTGTGTGCGTATATATTGAAGTCATATAATTGTGCAGATTTAATATTTTTAAAAATATTCGATATAGTTTAGCATGTTTATTCCTTAATATACATGATATGTAAGTTTATGTATATAAAATATAACCTTACACGTACAATATGATATAAATATATTTAAAACTCTGCGTTTTAGGGCAGATTAGGGTTTATTGATCTGCAGATATGGGTTTCCCAGCGGCGAGCGTTCTGGTGAACCGGCGAGTGGATCTTGTGGCTGCAGGGGGCGAGCGCCTTGCGCTGGTCGCACATCTCCGCGAGGAGCTGGAAGCGGCAAGAAATGGTTCGGATCGTTCCGCAGAAGCAGAAGCTGAAATCAAGTACTTGAAAGCGGTAGAGGAGGCCCGTGAGGTGCTGTTCGACAGAAATGAGGAGGTGACAAAGCTGATCAAGCTATTGTGCATGGATCCAATCTCGCCCATCCTCGTCCTCGGCCCCAAGGACACAGGTAAGAGCATGGTGCTGAAGCATGTCCAAGCGCTCTGTGAGAATCTGGTTCCCGTTTTCCTCTTGGACCTGAGGGCGTCAGAGTTCCTCACACCCGACGCATTCGCAGCAGAGATGAAGGCGCGCCTTACTGGCTGGCTTGACGTTGTTTTCGAGCTCATGGGGAGTCTGCAGCCGAAGGTGTCAAAGGGGAACACCTTTTTCGGAAGTATGATAGCGGAAGTGCGAACGAAGGTGTCACCTAAGAAGGCTTATGATGTATTCCGTAAGGCAGTGGAGAGAGCTTCCGGCCTGTCGCAGGTGATTTCTTGCTTCTCTAAGTTCCTGGTCGAGGACCCGACTGTAGGCGCGGTGCTCATAATTGACGAGACCGACTGCCTCAAGAGCTGGGAGAAAGACTTCTCGACAGACCTCAAGGTGCTACTCGAGTTCTTCACATGGCTAACGAAGCAGCAGCGGCGCGCTCGCGTTATTCTTTTGTCGTCAGACGATTTCTTCCGGTCTTGGCTTCATGATCAAGCAACGCTCCAGTACCGTATCGTCGGCGTGGGAAACTTTGACGAAGCTGCGGCTAAGGAGTTCTTTGCCAACTACTGTTTCTTCGGGATCAGTCCCCAAGAACCTTGGGAGGACAAATGGAGCGACATATTTTCAGCTACTGGTACGCTTTGTTTAGTTTAGCTCCTGATTGATTGATGGCTGACTTATTTCAGGTGGATCTCCAAGCCAGCTGAGGCTGGTTGCTCAGCTGGCTTGTGATATGCCGTGGAAACAGGCAGTACTGTCGCTGGTCATCGATGCTGTCAACATTGTGGAGAACACTGTCTCCAAGTTTTCGAGCGAGGATCGGGTGGAGATACTGAAAGCTATGAAGCTTGTGGTGCAGAAGAATGGATTCGTGTACAAGAATGAAATGGAGAAGACGGTGCGGAGGGATGTGGTGCTGAAGATGGTGGAGGACAACATATTTCACCTGCGCTACTGCACACCTGCGGTGGCATACTCGGATGTCGATCCTGGTGAGCTGTATGGCAATTACATCATGCCTTTCAGGCCTCCGTATTTGGAAGCAATGAGGCGATTTGTAAAAGCCAACGAGGGATGAGAGGCAGCTTTGTTGTACCCGCCCAAACTGTTCCAGATTTTTTGGAGGAAAAGCTTACAGGTAGGAAAGACACACACATACACACACACACCACGCTACGCACGCACGCACGCACAAGACACAGCTTCACACGTATTGATTTGCAGAAAGTCCACTTCCGTCTTCAGTTGATATCCAGCCTTTTCTGCAGGAGCACAGTCCTCTGGCCGGTCTTGTATTCCATGTGTGTGTGTGTGTGTGAGAGAGAGAGAGAGAGAGAGTTTTGCAATTTAATAAAATAATAGTATTATAGAAAACATTGGAGCGTGAGGCAGCAAATAATGTTCGTCTACGTAGCACGCGCACACGCGCACATACACTTAGCAAAATGTACCATGAGTAAGAAGAATGTTGCAAAGCCCCAGAAACAGTGTTACAAGTAGAAGTGTCTTTTACTATTCTGTTAAGGAATAACACAGAATCCCAGATGGGGAGTCACAAGCATACAGTATGAAATAAAATAATACATTATGAAATAAAATACTTATAAGCTTCACCTTGTGGCTTTAACGTTAATTTTTAACTAACTCTAGACAGAACCTGATGTACAATTGCAGTACCAGCCTTCATGCCATCCACAGCTGCACTGACAATGCCACCTGCATAACCGGCTCCTTCACCGATGGGATACAATCCCCTCATTGATGTACTCTCAAAAGTATCTGGATTTCTCACTGGAGCTGAGTTTCATTTTAGCATATGTAAGTATGCATACATACCTGTGGTCTGTATTGTGTGTGTGTGTGTGATATAGAGAACCATTTGTCAGTACCTCCACCCCATGGAGAAGTGCACGGTTGTCGATGAATCCAGGCATCTGTTCATTATTCAATTATTTCTGGAGCATTTATTTATTAACTATTTTTTCTAGAAAATTCTTTAATGTATAATTTTCAAAACTATATAAACTAATTAATAATAATGCTAGAGTGCTATTTATATCATGTAGTTAATAAAATATATAATATATGCCATTAATACTGGAAAGTCGTTTACAGTAGTGATGGCTCCAGTGGGACGATTATGTAATACTGCAGTGAATATAATTAATTAATAAATACTCAAAATCAAGGAAAAACATATACCAAATCTTGTATACGTATGAAATACATTAATTTTGATAAAATCATTAAAATAATTAACTTAATTAAGTATGATTAATGGAGGGAACTTAAAAAATTTCATAATAGAGACATGTATAACATATGTGTGTATTCATATACGTGTATGTCATCCGACATACTTGGATTGTTCACTCTCTCTCTCTCTCTCACACACACCACACGCACTTTGGCAAGTACCACGTACACACATAGACATACACAGACTTGTGTTTACACTATACACACTCACACACGCACGCATATAGAAATATGTTGATAATAAGAAATGTGCGCGTGTGTGTCTACATATTTCTATTTATCTATCTATCTATCTATGTGGGTGTACATACTTGTGTCTAGTAACAAAAGCGATGTGGGTATGTATATATATTTATGATTGGGATAATTAAATAATTTTGATCATTATATATGTTAATGTTATGGTAATCCTGTACAATAATGTGTATATGTTATACATATGTGTGCCCCTCGCATGACATGCAAATCAAACTACGAAGTGTTAATAAATTTTCTCATTTTGCCTAATAGAATTTAGATATAATTAGTATATCAAATGTGATTTTAAACACAATTTGGGCTGTATATTTAGAATATACTATATTATTATCACTGTATAAATTTGATAACTTTATTACATTGTGTATATTATTTCAAATATTCAAAGATAAATATCTCAAATTTATAATTGAAAATATAGTCAAAATTATTAATTTATATCATGACTGTGAGACAAATGTCTGTAACAATATTTAATTAATTATTGTAGAACTTTCTTAATTTTACCATCTTTAGGGCCACCTAGTACTTTGCTAGATGTTTTTTAAACTTTCTCAAACATTAGTTTATAGAATATTTTTTTTTTCAAGTATTTAAAAAACCACTATACTTATTAATTAATTTATAAATTATATTTACATAGTTACAGTGGTTCAGGCGTATGCTGAACCACAATGGTCTCATTATGAAGCGGCCTTATTGTAATTATTGTAGTATGTTGCAATAAATATGGACTTAATTTTTTTTATTGAAGCTAGTATTGTGGTGAATTTGTTTTTTAAAATTAATAAGCAGTTAAGTAAAGAATTCTAAATATAATTATCTTGTTTACCTTTATAGTTTTAAATTTATTTAAAGTCACTATTTTATGAACCTAATACATTGTGTAACTTCTTATTCTCATGTCACTTTGAAGGTCACCTTCTAATCCATTGCTCATTGTCGTCCAAATTTTATTGATAAACTAGCTAAAACTTATACTACATTTGTATTATACATATTTCCAAGCCCTTTATAAAAACCTGATTGGTATCTTAGCAAAAACTAAGTGCACATTATAATTTATAACTTTCTTATAATACATGTGTGTACTCATGTCTAGTTGCACTACTCATAATAGTTTTAACATTTCCCTCACATTGTTTTGATAACACTAATCAAGTCTGTATATTTTGCCCAATTTATTACGTTTACATATGTTCTTATTATTTAAACTAACACAATTAATTGCCCTAATCCTTTATTCTTTCTTTTTTTATGTTGTCCCTCTCCCTTATTTTTTTTTTTGTGCGTTAAACACTTACTTATTATTAGAGTAATAATATCCTTTAACTTTGGAGTCACATGTATCACAAAACAATTAATCCAACTAGCATAAATAATTATCAACTTCATAAAATGTCAATCCTTTAGCCTATATGTTCCAAATCCAAGGTCTTTTATCATGATGTCAAAGTGACATAATTTCTTAGTTAACATTTTTCATAATCACATATTATGAAAAAATAATCAATTCAATACCTTAATCCAAAGAAATTTGTGCTTTTTAAAATTTATGTGTTGAGCTACATTTTAAAATTCATTATTTATAGTACTTAACTTAAGTAGTATTATACAAATGAATTTTGAAACTTAAGTTATAATGTTAAATTTTCTTCAACTAGTACCACTTAAGTTCAAGTGATATAAATTAAAGAAAATGTGACACTATAGCATAGTAAAATATTATGTAATTTAATTGAAATAGTATAATTTGTTACAATGCTAAATGCTTTCAACTAATATTATTCGAGCTTGAGTCATACCAAATGCACTAATATTAAAACTATCCTACAGTGCTAAAATGTCTTTAATTAGTACCACTCGAACTTGAGTGATACCAAATGCACAATATTAAAATTGTAGTTACAATGTTAAAATGCCTTTGATTGGTACCACTTAAGCTAGTTAAAGGAATTTTAACATTGTAACTACGTGAAGTATTATGTATTATTATATAACATAATCAATGTATTAGAGTTTAGTGTCAAAATTTCTCTAATTGGTACCACTCGAATTCTAGTATTAATAAGAAGAATTTGTAACTATGAATAAAATTTAATATAGTTAGAATTATAATAATCACTCGAGCTTGAGTGGTATTAGAAAATGATTATTTTTGAAATAAACTATATTAAATACGTTGACATCTCTTCGCACTATGTACTCAGGTTCAATCAAAAACCAACACCAGTCCTATAAGCATTCCTTGACTATCCAACAAAGGCCCTCTTGAATTCCCTGGATTTATCGATGCATTTGTTTGTATAACTCTCCGAATCATCCTACCACCTATGCTTTTAATGTCCCTTCCAACACCAGAGATTATCCCACTCGTCAGAGTTCTGTCCAGGCCGAACAGATTTCCAATCACCAAAACATGTTGCCCGACTTGCAATCCAAGAAAAAAGAAGAAACCTGTGTGTGATTGGTTTGAGCTTTGATGCAAGCGCAGAATCTTTAGAATGGCGAGGTCTTTGTCCTTGGCATGACCGACCAAAGTCCCGTCCCAAGTTTGTGGCGTCAGACAAAGTCACTCTTGCTTTTGTTCCATTCCTGGTGACGTAATGTGACCCACACAAATCCACTCAATTGGATTTATGGACATATTAATCCCAAGTTTTAGCGTGGTTATGTCAGTTATGGAAAAGCTTTATGCTGTTGCATTCAGCTTCTAACCACCAATCTGCATTGGAGAAAACAAAAGCAATACAGAGACAGGGAGTTAAATAAAAAAAACAAACAATGAAATCGTGTTCCAATCCTTACCGACATGTTGGACGGGTATCAAAAGCTTTCTAAAAGGTAAATGTTATATTTGCCTAAAGTTTATGAAGGTATTTAATAATATTATATATAGTTAGAGCCGTTAAAGAAATGTACTTGGCTGATTTTGAAGGTAATAAAGATTGTGTAGGAATATAAATTCAAAAATATGTTGTGGTTGAGTGGAGCAAAAATGCAGTAGATTTTTAGTGGGAGAAGTTTTTTACAAAAATAATTTAGAATGATGTTGTGTTTAAATACAACACCACATATTGGCACTCATGGTTCATTTTATTATTTCCTCCCCTCCTTTGTTTTAGACACTCTTTAACATTTTGATCGTGAAATGTACATTCTTGCTATAATGTCATTTATCCTATCGTAAATAGTATGTTTAGCCAAGTGTCCGAACAATTGTGTTTTGCAATACGTGTCCAATAGTTTTGCACCGAATTGTTCCAGATTTGTGCAAACCTCTCTAAGTTACCTTATTTAAATAAACAAACCGTTGACTAGAACACTTAATCTTTGTTCCTTTTACGATCGTCAAGTTAACTATCATTGACATATCCATTGACCAACATTGATTAAACGTATTTGCATTGACTGGCATTGAAAACTCGTTAACTAGTGTTGAATGTTGTACTGTAAGGGCATTTGACAAGCTTCGTTGACTCCTTTCCTGGTCATCTGTAAACTCGTTAACCACCAGCTTTGAGATAACTTGACTCAACAATGATCTAGCGCCTACATAGACAAGTTGACTAACTTGTGACATAAGCTTATTTGACGTGGAATAAATCTAGGTTTGGATGGCAATTAATGAGGTGGGAATCTAATGAAAGAGAACATGCATAGTAAATCCTGCTGCTTTACACCAATCTTCTAACTACTCTATGCAATCACTAAGTATGGTTTGGCAAATGTGATTAATATTTTCACGATATGTAAAATTAATAATACAAATAACAAAACAAAAACATATTTATAAATAAATTATAACATTAAATATGTATGTATTAACATCAATTTCATTAATAGATTTTACTATTACTCGACCCTTTACTTTATAAGTTAATTGTTGTTACATATTGTATTATGTTGATGGACCTTACATGTAGTGAAAAAAGAGCCCTGCTTAATGCACTTAAGTGTTTAGGGGTAGTTTGGCCAACTATCTTTAAATATTACAAGAAATTCCAAATGAAGGTAGCACTTATGTTTTAAAAAAATCCACCCTTGATTTTAACATCCCAGTTAGGTTGATTGGTTAATGCTGATGAGTTCAATAGGGTTGCCCTAACCCACGTCTTAAAACCCCCCCCCCCTTGGGTAGGGTTGGTAGGAGTAAGGTTAAGTTTAAGCTCATCTCATTAACTAACTAAGGGGCTAACTAATTTTGTGTAAGCTCACTTCCACATATAGAAAAAGAGGGGGGGCTCCGTCATATAAATAAGGTAAGGTATGTGAGTAAGAGAGTTCATGGGTTCATGATTGAATTTGTCACTCTTTTGCTAGTGCAAGCTCTAACTTGTGTCATTAAGGCACAACTCTTTGCTGTGCCGCCCTAACTTTCAGCAAATAGGGGTATGTCCCACCTTCGGGGTTAATGTTGGTAAATCCATAACTGAAAGAATGCATGTTCCAAGGGTTAAAGGTTGAGGCATGTCTCTAACCTTCTCCTCCACATCAAACTAGGTGGCAAAGGTTTTAGAGTTGGCATTTAGGAGATATGTTCGTGCCACTTAATGCAACTATTGAATCTAAGGGGCTATTATAGCATGATATCCCACATTGTGAAAAGTATGTCACATGAAAATGTGACACTAGGCTAGACGACACACAGTACAACGCTCGAGACACATCCTTTGGGTTGTGTTATGGGTTTGTCGTGAAGGAGTTGAATACTCTACCTAACATGCATGCTTATGCTTGCACTAAGGTGTTAAACCTTGGGCATCAGCTTAAGGGAGGTTATGTCTTGTAACTAGGTGTGCTTTGGCACACTTGGCTAAGGGGTGTTCTCCTGGGTTTAAATACCTAACCTCATTAGCATGAGCTCTTTCAAGAGGCACTCATAAAGTTATGTACTTAGGGTTATCCAAATTTAACCTTATAAAATTTGTTTAGTAGAACACTCATGCCCGCTTACAGTGACCTCATTAAGTACTAGCCCTAGGTCTAGGATATGACTTGGCCACTCAAAACTCCCAAATGAAGGTGATTCCTTAAAGGGTAAATGATATGTCTTAGCTTTGTCACAGGGGTATGTATAAGGCACATCTTCTTAATGAGATTAGGACATGAGCTTATCTAAGTCTACTAGGACAAGATCCCAAAGTCTACTCGAGTTATCCTTTAGGGTTCAAGGGATTGTCGACTTAAAGAGACTTTTACCTAATTAGACATATGAGTCAAACTTTTCATGTCATCTTGGAAGACTTAGCGTTGCTTACACAAGGTGGTGATAAGATCGAATGTGCACTTAGCGTTGCTTACACAAGGTGGTGATAAGATCGGATGTGCACTTGTTATCACATGTTGTCACATGTTGGCCCTTTGAGTTAAAACTCTAACACCAATGTTTTTTTTTTAATACTTGAGAGTACCATGTAACAAGAACATACTTGCAATGACTCACCCTAAATTAATTTAATACATTTTTGGTTAGATGTTACTATTTTGTTTTAGTTATATATTTGGCCTCTTCGAACTTTAAAAATTAATAACTTGTCATATAATTAATGAAATTAAAGAAAAAAAAAATTACGGATTAGTTTGACTTGAGTTTTTAAAAAATCAGAAAACCAAATAAAAATGTTTTTGCTTACTTTTGTTTAACATGTATTCGACAATTCAATTTTGTTAACTTTTGGGTTTTTTATTTAGAGAATTTTCAATTGCATTGACATGCACTATTTTTCATTAGCTTACATAGTTTTTTTTGGGAGAGCCATATTTTGGCTTCCATACACTTAACAGTTCAGCACCCTAATTTTATTTTTTATTATTTAATTTAATTTAGATTAGGGCTTGGTAATCCAACGTGGCTAGAAAGCTACACCCCTCCATGGGAATGCGCCACGTGTCAAAAGGACAGAGGATCAGGGTTTCTTTGGGTGGGGATGCAGGTACTGCGCGGAATGTGAGCAATTGAAATGTCCAATGGAACCAGGCTATGGCGGTCAGCCGTGCAGGATCGCCTCCTCCATACATCCAGAGAATCTCCTGCAGCCCGGCTCGAAAGCCTTGCTGAGAGCAGCAGCCCAATGAATGCGATTGCTATGTGCCTCCCTGCCTATCGCATTGCCTATAAGTGCAGAATGCGGCATCCCTGCCCAAGAGCCATGCGACCGAGGCAAAGTCACCCTTGTTTTAGACCTTGACGAGACTTTAGTCCATTCGTCGTTCGTTCCCATCCCCCGTTTTGATTTCACAATCAGAGTTGAGATTGACAGCAAGTGGCAAACTGTTTACGTTGTTAAGCGGCCCGGAGTAGAGCAGTTCCTAAGAGCAATGGGTGACAAGTTTGAGGTGCTGTTTACAGCAAGTTTGCAGAAATATGCAGACCCGCTTGTAGATCAGCTGGATTACTACTCTTCCATTAGACACAGGCTCTACAGAGAATCATGCAGGCTATATGGAGGAGGCTTAGTGAAGGATTTGTCCATACTTGGGCGTGATCTTCACAAGGTGATTATTGTCGACAATAGCCCTCACTCTTATTCCTTGCAACCCCAGAATGCTGTACCCATCACCTCGTTTATAGATAACCCAGGGACCGGGAGCTGCTAGAGCTTATCCCCTACCTCTCTGTCTTGTCTGAGTTCGATAATGTTACTGCTGCTCTCAATAGCTGCAGATACGAATCTCTAAAGCGCTATTAGACAAAGAACACTACTCTCTCTCTCTCTTCTCTTCTCTTTTTCTTTTTCTTAACATACATACATCTTTCTCATTTCCTTTGTTTGCAGAGTTTGGATGGTGGCTCATGCGATGCTATCAGAGTTTTGTCAAGTATAATATGTACAGGTTCTGTGGCTTGTAGGGCTTCAAAGTAAATGGTAGAAGTCTCGATATCACTTCATTATTTCTTTTCCGCCTTGTCACATACGATTCCCTAACTGTGCTCTGTTTGCAGGCTCTGTAAAGATTAAATTGTATGTTCTGCTTATAGAGATTGGTTGGTCACACCGTGCAGTCCTCTTGGTCGAGATGGTGAATGTTCAGGTATTAATAGAGAGCTAACATTAAATCTAAAAAAGTGGTTGTATTTGCTTGTGAAAGACTAACGAATGTTCTGAATTATATGTTTGCTGTGGTAAGGATGTTATTCAAGTAAGGATTTTGATATTTTATGAATACTGTAATGTCGTTGTGTCAAAGTTTATTAAAATAAGATGCCAGCGTCGTAAGCCTCCTTAAGTAAATTATGTGTGAATTAAATGACTTCTAAACATTTGCAAATACAGAGACATACTCACAAATCGACATGTATGCATGCTCGTATACTATTGTGAACGCTATATTAAAGATATTCTATCTATATATGGTCTTTTGGTTTTATACAGAGGCACGCGTGATATTTGACAAGATTCCCCATCACAACAATTTTCACCTGAAACATATTTGGAATTACATATATTATCCAAGCATGCACTCTTTGTTCATATACTTCAGGGACAACAGCCTAATGCAAAGTGCAGGAATGACAACAGATGCAAAGTACGTAATTTCAGAACAAGTACATGTCGCCATGTATATATGTCTCTATAATGCTTCCCATGTGTGTGTGAAGAAGTTAACCGTTAGGTCCCCACGGCCATAGCTTCTGCGACTTTATTGATGTACTTTGACTTCTTATTCACTTCCAACTGAGTAACACAAAACACACACACACGCTCGCACAAGCATGCATCAGCATCAACATCAACATTGGTTTTTTCTATATGCATTGCACTTAGGGAAAGGTGCTGGAGGCATGTGCATATTGCAGTTTGGTAAGGATGGTGGATCTGGGCGTGTTTAGTTATTTGGAGCACGTTATTGGCATCCCGCTAGACAATAACAAATAATGTCATTGCTCGCAGTCTATGATGTTCCTGCGCACTCGTAAGTCAATCACAGCAATACATTTTACCCCAAAAATCATTTAAAAAACCAGTGGTTGAAGTATATAAAGCTATGTGT
>PUQB01000241.1:31856-289356 GCA_003024785.1 Selaginella tamariscina
CGGATATTACCATTTCAAAAATTCACAATCATGACTCAACGTGGGCGAATATTTAATTCAAGGAAACGTATAGATCTTAGATGCTAATATAGTATAGCACTTCACGTAGAGATAGAGCAATCTTTATTGTCTTTTAAATAAATGTGTGTCTAATCTACATTCATCTGACATATTTATTTATGACTTGTTTATATTTTGGTGTCATAGTTTTTACTATGACTCGACCCTTTACTTTGAGTTTGACTGTTGTTACCTACCGAGTTGTGTGGCAAACCCTAGTTGTAGTGAGAAACAGCCCGCTTAGTGCACTTAGGTGTTTAGGGGTAGTCCGGCGGCTGTCACTAGTATCGAGAAACTCTAGGCGAAGGTAGTACTTACCTCTAGAAAAACTCTCCCCCAGTTTGACGTTACAAAAGATAGGTTTTCCGTTAAATATAGCTTGTCAAAAAGGGTTAGGGAACCCCTAGGGTTGACCTAACCCTAGGGTTGCCCTAACCCCACGCCCTAATACCCCCCCTAGGGGTTAGGTTTAGGTTAGGTTAGGACAACCATTTTCTCTAAGGGCTGGCGTTTCTGTGCCAGCCCACTTACTCATTTAGGTAAACAGGGGGGGGGGTTCCGTCACATAAATAAGGTAGAGTATATGTAGTGAGGCTTCCTGGGTTCAAAAGAAGCTTGTTAACCTCCTACCGGTGCAAGCTAAGCTTGTGTCGTCAAGGTGCAACCCTTTGTTGTGCCGCCCAAACTTCCACACGACAGGGGTACAACCCACCCTAAGGGTTAGACTATCCTTATCGTTGGCAGGATCTTGCCTTTGAGATAGGGCACGTCACTTCCAAGGAGTTAGTCAGATTCCTTGGTTCGAAAACCTGCCCGCAAGCTCAAAGACATTGCCCGAGTTCACGTTCCGCAGAACTAGTGGTTGAGGCCTTGCTCCAGCCGCCTCAACCACGCCAAGCTAGGAACGACACTAAAGCTCGGCTAGTCCGTGTATCCTGATCCACAAGGTGAGTCTTGTTCGTGGGCTTAGTCAGTTAAGGGTTTGAGTTCCTAAGGCTTGGGTTCCTAATACATGTTATTTTACTAGATTCCGTGGGGTTTCCAGAGAGGGGATTCCATGGTTGGCACCTGGCAAGCCGCCTTTGTGGCACCAGGTAAAAACTCTGACATTTTGTTAATTTATTTATTATAATTATATAGTTATTTGATCCAGTATTTTATCTAATATAAGATTATAAATACATATTTTTACACGAATATTTATTTAATTATATAATAATATATTTTTTTAACATACAAATTTTTACTTAAATATGTTTTGTATTTGTATCCTTTTATATAGTACGTTATTTTAGCAAGTATTGTATATACTGTTGTATGGTTTGATTAAACACAGTTTATAGTTAAGAGTCAAAGGGTTAAGTGTTAGATTTTAGGGTAAAGGTTTAGGGCCGCCCATTCTTCTTCTCCATTTCCATTGTCGAGAGAGGGCACTTTTGTTCTTTTTTTTAAGGTCGCTCTTGTTCTCCATTTGCGGCGACAGGAGGCTAGTGTGAGCGTCACGGCGACATGGCTATAGGTAAAATCTTATTATGTGTATAGCAATTTCTGTGCATGTATGTGCGAATTCAATAGGATTTCTCTCTATTCACAAATGCACGCGCGCGTGCACACACACACACACCTCCGACAGCATGAGCTATTGCCGATTTCGGCAAACACACTCACACACACACACACATTCCTGCCAATTCGGCAGAAATTTCTGCCGCCTGGATGGTGCAGCGGCTGCACCATCGGGCAGCAGGATTTCCTGCCGAATTGGGCAGAAAATCCTGCCGTCGGAATGGTGCGTGGCCGCACATCCTAGTGGCAGGATTTCCTGCCCAATTTGGCAGGAAAATCCGTGTGTGGTGTGTGTGTTTGTTTTTTTGTTTGTTTGCGCACACACATAAATAACATTTTACACGTACCACATTATGATTATACAACATTAGACTTGTATACATGTGTGTGTATATATATATATATATTTAAATACATACTTAAAAAGACTTATATATATATATATATATTATATATATATATGTATAAGTATATGAATTAAGACTTGTATATATGAGATGATGCTTTTTCGTTGTATATACATGTGAAGAGATATGAATATACCCATATTCTCTCACACAGACACATCACAAAACACAAACAACATTGCACACACACACACATAATCAACATTACACACATACACAAGGAACATTATATAGTGAGCACACACACAAACAACATTACACGTATAAATATGTGTGTGTGTGCTGTGTGTCTATATATATTGATAGGTATACATATATAAATGTGTGTCCATAAATTAAAACAACTCACACACACACTTATCAGTTGTTGTAATTGCAGAATGAGACAAAGGCAGAGTAAGAGACTACGAGATAAATACAAGACTTTGACACTTCAGAACATATCGTCCAAGAAGCTCTTGCAGATATGGCTCCAAAACCTCGTGGCAAGAAAGGAGGCCGAGGCGCCAAGCAACAACTGCAACACAAGAGATGATGCCGACGAACAATGAACCTGTGGATAGTTCGCAAGTCATTGATGAACATACTGTGGTGAGTGAATGGATGCCTAGAAATAGGGAGATTGCAGGAAGCTCTGCAGAACACGGTAATGCAGAGGAAGTACCGGACATTGATCTTGGTAGTAAAATGTTCAATAAGAAGAGGAAACTGGATGCTCCTGAGGATGTTGCCGAATCATATGCAATTCCGGAGCGGCTGACACTTGAGGCTCCATCCAAGCTTCTTCGGGATCTTGTTATTCGGTATGACACGATATTGACACATCGCTACAAGGACGAGACCACTACGTTCCAGTTGAGCTTGGTGAGCCTCCGCGTATCCCGGTTCACAGGTTGCTCCCACACCAACGTTTGAGGAATGTCACTAAGGACGGCGTGAAAGACCTTGTTGGATGGATTAGAGCTGAAGGATTTTACCAGGAGACGTCAGTGTTCACCTTATCTTTCGGACCACAGCTGAGTGCAGACGAACGCCGAAGTTGGAATGAGTCAGAAGCACAGGTCGATAGAGAGTTTGAAGCGGATTTGCATAAGCCAGCATTTTCTGCGTGGTATCGATTTCTGAAAGATGCAAAGTTTCTGGTGTGGGATGGGAATCATCGTCGGGTTGCTTTGAACACTTTGCTTGCTGAAGAGCCAGGTTTGAAATGGACTTTGCGTGTACGTGCAACACTCATAGCATCCACAGTGCAAGAGGAGAAGAGACTAATCGCTGCTTGCAATCGGTTGAATGAGTAAGTGACTTGTTTGTTTCATTATTTAAATACTAAATAAATGTTGTTTTGTTTTGCAGAGCAACTGCTCGTGTGGTTCCTACAACAATCATTCACACCTTGCAGTTCTTACGGAATTGTTGTGTGAAGTCTGCAGATCTTTCTACCGATCATGTTCTTCGCGGGATGCCGGAGGAAGATAGAAAAGCTGTGGAAGTGTGGAGATCGAACAGAAAAGAAGACGTTTGGTACGAGTATCCAAAGACGACATTGGTGAAGATTTTTTGGGAGGTAATCTTTTCTTCTTCTTTTGATGTTTTTTGATTTTCGGTTTCTTTTGCAGAATCAACTGAAGCGACAAATCGCTACAAAACTTGCGAACAGAAAACCAAACCAGACAGAATCTCAGATCCTCTCCAGCGTTTACAAGACATTCACAGTTCGGATGAACAAATTCCTCACCATTGCTGATCCGGCGGTCGGTGAAGATTGGTTCAAGGCGATCACAGATATCACTATCAAACCATCAACGAAGCAAATAACTCTGGAGAAGCTTCAAATGCTCGCGAAGTCCCAGCTTCCTTCCAACGTCAAGGTTGATATCCTTGGAAAGCTTGTGCACATTCAAGAACGTGGCGTTCTTGAGAAGCTGGTGAACATGACGGAGAAAGACAAGAAGGAAGGTGTCACCGGCTGGCCTGACAAGGACTTCATCAAGTTTTTGCACATCTTTACTTACTGGTTCCAGGTAATTTAATATTTATATTTTTCATTTTTATTCGTTTTATCGTGCCAGGTCGCGGAGGCAGCTAAAGAGCTTTTGGTCGAGCATGTAGAGGAGTTCATGGCATGGTATATGAAGATGCACAATGAAATTAAGTTGGATATGTACCAGAACATGCTCGAGAACAAGGAGTTCGGTGCGACAATTCCACCTTCTCGACTATTTGAGCTGGAAAAATCTGCAAAAAGAATGGCATTCAGGCAAGTTTTTTTTTTGTTTCTTTACAGATTTTTATCTATTTTTACAGGTTTTTAAAATGGAAAAAGATGCACTCCCTGAAGATTTCAAAGAGTGGATGGATGTTACCAAGGATTCTAGCATGTGGAGCCGGTTGTTACGTGATATCAGTGATTACGAAGTGGAACACTGTCCTTTCTGGCTGGATTTCCTTCCTGGTGACTGTCCCGAATGGGAGATGGCCAGCTATAAGATACACAAGGATGATCGGCGAGAGCTATTATGGAAGAACGACAATGCTGCAAGGAAGCTCCATGTGAAGATGGATATCAGGTATGCTAGATCGGCGAGCAAGGTCAGCAAGGGACAAGCTTCTTCTTCAGCCCCATCCTTCATCTCGGCTGGATTGGAAGAAGATGATATGTTGAGGATGGTGATGCCTGAGAAGGGAAATGGAAGCTGGGAAATCATTCATGCAGATTCAGAGAACCTTGCAGTCCAGTACTTCAAAGCCGGAAGGCCTTTTCCGTCAGGATTGAAGGAGCTTGAGGATTGGATCGTGAGTCACAAGTCAAGTTGGACTATTCATGTGTTTGGTGCGAAGCCTCCACCAAAATGCATCCAGGGAGCTGTTGATCTCGTTGTCATCGACCCGCCTACCGGATGCGTTGCTGAGGCAGGCGGGATGGTGGATCAATACACGAAGTTCTCGGATGCTTTGCTGAAGAACTTGGTGAACCTTGCTTTCGGGATATTAGACAGAGCTGGCCATGTGGTAGTGTTTGTGCTACCGGATGATGTTCTAGCTTTGAAGAACACTGCAGAAACTTGCAAGCTAAAGTTTCTGCAGATGAGTTATGTGCACACGACAAAGTCATGGGGATACCGTTTCTCTAGAAAGGTAATTCTTCTTTTTTGAGAATGTCATTTTTTAATGTTTATTTTTTCAGGAAAGCATCATTGCCATGTGTTATTTTTGGTTCCCCCTACTCTAAGGTTGCCAAGAACAAGGAGATCTTGGACACTCGCTACACTCTTCTTTTTGATGAGCCAGAAGATTTCCAGCTCCCATGGTATAATGTTGTTTGTTATTTCTCATGTTCTAAATTGTAACTTTCAGGATTTCAATTGGCCCGAAATCTCCCAAGTTGTTTGCGATGCTAGTGGAGAAGCTCACAAAGCCTGGTGGAAATGTCGTGGATCTAACAGTGGGAACCGGTGCTAGTATTCTTGCAGCTTTTCACACAGGGAGACATGGTTATGGAATCGACATCAACAAGGATCTGGTTTTAGCAGCCAGAGATGTCTTCAGGAAGGTCATTCCAAGTGTTACAGCAACTGAAGGTGGTGGGGATGATCAAGTCGTTTCCATGATTACTCCTTTTGATGAGTGGAAGAGGGCCATGGAAACAGAAGCACAGGATTTGCCTTTGGCTAGCGACAACGATGGAGACCAGATCCGCCTTCTCGAAACGACGGGATGTTGTTACAGAGAAGTCGTGGAGCACAACGACGAGTCATCAGATGAGTCAGCATATTGTTTTTACCAGACTACGCTAATCAGATGGCAAAGAAAATGATTGAAGAGTTTGAAGTTTACGACAGACAGATTTTGGAGAAACGTTCACGACACCGTAACAAGCATTCATTACGAGGCACTAGCTAGTGGAAACGAGTCTTCATGATTGAGTTATGTTTTTATTGTAATTTTTATTTAGTTTGAATGCGGTATTTATATAAAATATAATTATAGTTATAATATAAAATATAAAAAAATAAAAACATAAATATAATATAAAATATAATAATATATATGTCAGATTAACCCCCAAATTTGTGAAACTTTGACACCATTACCGTGCCACCATGATTGCCCGCCCGCCGCACCAGAATATTCTTTATACAAAATGAATATTCTGTACGGAATAGAATATTCCTATATGACGGAAATCTGTACGCTCGGCAAAACTGCACTCGAGGAAATGTCAAACCCCTTACTTAGCATTTCGGTACTCTAATTTTTTTTTATTATTTAATTTAATTTAGATTAGGACTTGGTAATCCAACGTGGCTAGAAAGCTACACCCCTCCATGGGAATGTGCCACGTGTCAAAAGGACAGAGGATTAGGGTTTCTTTGGGTGGGATGCAGGTACTGCGCGGAATGTGAGCAATTGAAATGTCTAATGGAACCAGGCTATGGCGGTCAGCCGTGCAGGATCGCCTCCTCCATGCATCCAGAGAATCTCCTGCAGCCCGGCTCGAAAGCCTTGCTGAGAGCAGCAGCCCAGATGAATGCGATTGCTACGTGCCTCCCTGCCTATCGCATTGCCTATAAGTGCAGAATGCGGCATCCCTCCCCAGAGGCCATGCGACCGAGGCAAAGTCACCCTTGTTTTAGACCTTGACGAGACTTTAGTCCATTCGTCGTTCGTTCCCATCCCCCGTTTTGATTTCACAATCAGAGTTGAGATTGACAGCAAGTGGCAAACTGTTTACGTTGTAAGCGCCCGGAGTAGAGCAGTTTCCTAAGAGCAATGGGTGACAAGTTTGAGGTTGTGCTGTTTACAGCAAGTTTGCAGAAATATGCAGACCCGCTTGTAGATCAGCTGGATTACTACTCTTCCATTAGACACAGGCTCTACAGAGAATCATGCAGGCTATATGGAGGAGGCTTAGTGAAGGATTTGTCCATACTTGGGCGTGATCTTCATAAGGTGATTATTGTCGACAATAGCCCTCACTCTTATTCCTTGCAACCCCAGAATGCTGTACCCATCACCTCGTTTAGATAATCCCAGGACCGGGAGCTGCTAGAGCTTATCCCCTACCTCTCTGTCTTGTCTGAGTTCGATAATGTTTACTGCTGCTCTCAATAGCTGCAGATACGAATCTCTAAAGCGCTATTAGACAAAGAACACTACTCTCTCTCTCTCTCTTCTCTTCTCTTTTTTCTTTTTCTTAACATACATACATCTTTCTCATTTCCTCTTGTTTGCAGAGTTTGGATGGTGGCTCATGCGATGCTATCAGAGTTTTGTCAAGTATAATATGTACAGGTTCTGTGGCTTGTAGGGCTTCAAAGTAAATGGTAGAAGTCTCGATATCACTTCATTATTTTCTTTTCCGCCTTGTCACATACGATTCCCTAACTGTGCTCTGTTTGCAGGCTCTGTAAAGATTAAATTGTATGTTCTGCTTATAGAGATTGGTTGGTCACACCGTGCAGTCCTCTTGGTCGACATGGTGAATGTTCAGTATTAATAGAGAGCTAACATTAAATCTAAAAAAGTGGTTGTATTTGCTTGTGAAAGACTACGAATGTTCTGAATTATATGTTTGCTGTGGTATGGATGTTATTTCAAGTAAGGATTTTGTTATGACCTATATTTTATGAATACTGTAATGTCGTTGTGTCAAAGTTTATTAAAAATAAGATGCCAGCGTCGTAAGCCTCCTTAAGTAAATTATGTGTGAATTTAATGACTTCTAAACATTTGCAAATACAGAGACATACTCACAAATCGACATGTATGCATGCTCGTATACTATTGTGAACGCTATATTAAAGATATTATATCTATATATATGGTCTTTTGGTTTTATACAGAGGCACGCGTGATATTTGACAAGATTCCCCATCACAACAATTTTCACCTGAAACATATTTGGAATTACATATATTATCCAAGCATGCACTCTTTTGTTCATAATACTTCAGGGACAGATGCAAAGTACGTAATTTCAAGCCATGAAGAAAGCAAGTACATGTCGCCATGTATATATGTCTCTATAATGCTTCCCATGTGTGTGTGAAGAAGTTAACCGTTAGGTCCCCACGCCATAGCTTCTGCGACTTCATTGATGTACTTTGACTTCTTATTCACTTCCAACTGAGTAACACAAAACACACACACACGCTCGCACAAGCATGCATCATCAGCATCAGCATCAACGTTTGGTTTTATTTATATGCATTGCACTTAGGAAAGGTGTTGGATGGGTAGCGGAGGCATGTGCATATTGCAGTTTGGTAAGGATGGTGGATCTGGGAGGATGTTTAGGCGTGTTTAGTTATTGCAGGTTATGACTCCCGCTAGACAATAACAAATAATGTCATTGCTTGCAGTCTATGTTATACATGTTCCTGCGCGCTCGTAAGTCAATCACAGCAATACACATTACTGTGTTTTTACCCCAAAAAACCAGTGGTTGAACTATAAAAAGCTATGTGTTTTTTTCTTACTGCTTCATTAAATGTGTACCTTGAAATTAAGCTTTCTGAATATTTAATATGGAATTATTATTCAAGTAGCATACATGTTTAATATATATATATATATATATCATATATATATTTTTATTATTATTATCCTTTAAAGTTATGTATCAGATTTATTCTATTATTTAGACATAAGATATAATTTAAATATTTAAGATATACATATTATCATTATTTCAAAATATTTTAATATAATTTAACTTTCCCAACATTCGAATTTATCTTTTTTCTCAATATGTGGTAAGATATTCGGCGTATATACAACTCCGGCATATACCACCGTGAAGAATTTATCCACCATAGCCATAGCAGAGCGTCGAGTGGGGGCGATGCTGCAGGGCTAGCCTAGTGCAATGTGGGTGCCGTGAAGGAGTGTGGATGAATCTGGTGAGGAAAGCAAGAGCAGAGGAAGGCGGCAAGGGTTTAGTGCCGTATGGGGCATCCATCATGCTGCTCAACTCGCCCAACTTGGTCAAGAATCTGGCGGCCGTTCGCTGCAGATCGGTGGGCAGGAACGTCACAATCCGGAATCACACAGTCGTAGTCTTTCAGAAGCTCAACGGTCTGATCAGGAGACATTGCGATCGGCTTCCACTTGCTTGTGTTGTGCATCCGGAAGCCGCAGCGAGATTCAGTGGCAATTCTCGGGGAAATGATGGGAATGGGGATGGGGATGGCCATGGCGATGGCGATGGGAATCCCCAGCGCCAACCTCAGCAGCAGAAACGAGTCCTCATTCTTATGAGTGATACCGGTGGTGGTCATCGTGCGTCTGCCGAGGCCATCAAAGCTACCTTTGAGCTCGAATACGGTGATGAATACGTCGTAAGCTATTTCTAGTATATCTACACACACATGTGGGTGTTCTGATATGTACAGTATGTCAGGTGAACATTGTTGATTTGTGGAAGGATCACCACCGTGGCCATTCAACCAGGTTCCCAGAACATATAACTTTCTAGTACAGCATGAAACACTCTGGAAGTTCACATTTCATGGGACGCGGCCACGTTTAATCCACCAAACCAACTTTGCAGCCACTGGCGTCTTCATTGCTCGGTAAGTTTCAACGCTGTGTGGCATTTTGTAATGTCATTGACTGTATGATCAGGGAGGTGGCAAAGGGGATCCTGAAGAACAAGCCGGATGTGATCGTCAGCGTGCATCCGTTAATGCAGCACATTCCGTTGAGAATCCTGAAGACCAGAGGTCTACTGAAAGATACCGTTACGACCGTCATAACGGACCTTAATACCTGCCACCCTACATGGTAAACCATCGTTGATTGGAAAAATGACTGATTTCGTATATAGTTAAGCAACCACAGGTTTCACAAGCTGACTACGGTTTGCTTCTGTGCTTCTAAAGAAGTTGCACAGCGAGCGCTTAGGCCGGCCTTAAACCCTCTCAAATAAGAGTTCACGGTCTCCCTGTTAGGCCCTCGTTTTGCAAGCCTACTCCTCCGAAGGTACATTAATTATATCATCCGTGTTTTGTCTATCTAGCAATTTTGTAGGAGGAACTGCGGAGAGTGTTGGACATGGAACGAAAGAGCTTCCCGCGTGTGTTAATGGGGGGTGGGGAAGGAATGGGGCCAGTAGAAGAGACTGCCCGTGCAATCGGCAAACGTTAAAATGCCCGACCACAGGAAGACCTCTTGGTCAACTTGTTTGTCATATGTGGACGAAACAAACGTCTTGCTAACAAGCTCATGGCCGTAAGGTGGTCCATCCCCGTGCAGGTACATGGCATTCCATGTGTATGTTTGGATGTAAGTAAGAAGATAATGTAGATACGAGGATTCGAGACAAACATGTCGGAGTGGATGGGAGCGTGTGATTGCATCATCACGAAAGTAAGCATGTCTCATTTGTTTGTTCATTAATTGTGAATAATGTGCTCTTGTATAATGAGCAGGCTGGTCCAGGAACAATCGCAGAAGCGATGATTAGAGGGGTCCCTCTGATTCTCAACGATTATATCGCAGGCCAGGTGATTATGATTATCAAACACTCATTCTGTATGTTGGTGCTTAATAAATGTCCAGGAAGTTGGGAACGTGCCGTATGTGGTGGAGAACGGGGTGGGGAAGTACTGTGAGAATCCAAAGGAGATCGCCTGCATGGTGGCCGAGTGGTTTACCACCAAGTCAAAGGAGCTGGGGGAGATGGCACAGAATGCGATCAAGTTGGCTCGGCCAGATGCGGTGTTTAGGATTGTGCGTGATCTGGCTGACCTTGCTCACCACCGGAGCATCTTGACACAGCACGTCTTGGCTTTTTGAACACATCTACTGTGTGTGTACAAAACCACCAAAGTTTGGAATATCTTATCTATCTCCCTCACTGTCGTTTCGTTGAATTAATTCTGACATGAAAACGGATGGCTGGCTGGGCATCTTTTAGGAGGTACTACCACAACTCGTCATCACAACTGGCTTGGCTGAGCAGAATTGTGATAGGTCGGAGAAGTCGAGCAATGTGGATACAAGCACATTGTCCAGCCTGTTGTGGACTTGCCTCAATAACCAGTCTCTACACCACGGGAAACGGGTGCATGCACTGGTAAGGACGAAGGGTGGCGATATAGAAGAAGCATTTGGCAGGCTTCTAGTTCAGATGTATTTGAAATGTGGCAGCTTGTCCGATGCTAAAACCTGGTGCAGGGCATGTGCCTAGGGGATGTTGTTACATGGACTAGAATGATTGCAGCATATGCCCACAACGGGCATATGCAGTTGGCAGTTCAGGCATACCACGAGATGCTCCTGGCGGGAGTTGTTCCCAATAAAATTACCTTGTCACATTGCTTAATGGGTGCATTGAGCGAGGGTACGATACTCTGAACATTTGCCGGGGGCAGATCCCGGCAAACATCAGGGAGTGGGGTTCATATCTGATACCGTTGTTGCAACCGTCCTGCTCAATCTGCACAGCGGTTTGGGCGCATTCAAGAGGCACGCCATGCCTTCGACACCATCACCAGCCACGATGCCGTCCATGGAACTCAATGATGTGGGTTTATGCGGACAAGGGCTTGTCTGGGGAGGCAATGAGCGTGTTTTCACATATGCAACTGCATGGAATCGTGCCCAACAAGGTCTCATTCCTTGCTGCATTCAGCGCAGCTGCTGCATGTGCGGATTCAGCCAAGGCCCGTGGGTTACACAAGTTGATGATGATGGAAGGGGCAGTGAGTCAGTAGATCTTTCAACTATGAACTCCATCATTGACATGTACGCCAAGTGCGGGTGTTCCAATGATGCAGATGCGGTCTTCAGCTCCATGACTGAGGTGGACGTGATCTCATGGACGCGGTGATATCTGCTTACGTCCAGGTGGGGATGTTGAAGCCGCCAATGCATGCATTCCGTGGAATGCAGCAACAAGGAATTGCTCCCAACAAGGTAACTTTCCTTACCGTATGGATTTGAAGAGATGAGAATGTCAGCTTGGATGCTAGACGGATCTACAGTCACATAGTTGAAAGCCGGGCTGGGCGACATTGTCGTGGCCACTGCAGTGTTAGCATGTTTGGGAACTGTGGCTGCGTGAGTGAAGCCTGTGGGGCCTTTGCACGTGCGGAAAACGAGATGCTGTGCTGTGGAGCATGCTCATTGCAGCGTATGCTCGGAATGGTAGGCACAAGGAGGCTGTAAACACGTTCCGCGAGATGCAACTCGGGGGTTTTCGTTCCAAGCAAGGCCAGCTTCATATTCGTCCTAGATGCTATTGGAAGCTTGCAGATGGCCAGAGATGGCAGAAGATTCACGGAATCATTGCTGACGAGGACTTGGCGGCGTCGGACCATGTCATCCTGGGGAATGCGATCATCAACATGTACCTCAGGTGCGGAGATTTAGTGCTGCGTACAAGTGGTTCCAGGAAATGCGTGTGCACGACGAATCGTCCTGGAACACAGTCATGCCGTCACTCGGTCCACAGCAGGTTCTTGTCATGTTTCAGGAGATGCAGCAATGTGGCTTTTTGTCCCGATCGCATCACTTTTCCTTGCTCTTGTCAATGCATGTGCGTGCATCTCCTCCGTCTCCCACTGCCAGGAAGGTCCATGAGCAAGTGATTGAGGCAGGCTTTGAAGGTGACAGCTCCATAGCAAATGCACTGGTGACATGTATACAAAGTGTGGGAGCATTGAGGAGGCAAAGAGTGTGTTTGTGCAACACAAACTGGAGAGCAATGTGATATTGTATCATGGAATGCACTCATAGTGTGGGAAGACACGGCATGGGGCAACGAGGAGTCAATGGGGCTGTTCATGAGGATGCAGCAGCAGGGGCTGGCTCCAACCAACGTCAGCTTTGTTGGCCTTCTTTCATCGCTGAGCCAGGCTGGCTTGGTTGAGCAAGGCTGCCGCACCTTTGGCTGCATGGCAAGTGACTATGGGATTGAGCCCACGGACGAGCACCGGGGATGCGTAGTAGATCTTTTAAGCAGAGCAGGATGGTTGGTAGAGGCCGAGGAATTCATGCTTGTATACGGAGACGACGACCGTGGTGTAGGCTGGCTGACTTTGCTAGGGGCCTCTAACTTGCACAGGGATGTGGAGCGTGTAAGCGTGCTGCACAACGGCTGCTTCACCTCCAACCCGAAAACAGTGCAGCTCATATCATACTCTCAAACCTCTGTGCTGCTACTGCACCAGTTGATTGACCAGAGCTTTCATGGACCGTAGCCACCAAAAAGGAAGCTCGTGCGCAAGGCCAGGATGCCCAAAAGCACATCTTACAAGCATATCTTGCGATGTGAGCATGGACTCCTTATTTGCATCACCCAAAGATTTTGTTGCATATCCAGCCCAAGAAATTTTGGTATGCAGCAATCAATCAATCAACAAACCATATATTGCACTCAAAATTCTTTAACAAAAGCTACATCACGCGTGAGCAGGTTCTCGGGGGGAACTTTGCAAAACTGGATGTGGAGGCAGCAGTTGACACTGTGCATAGTTCTGAAGTAACTGGTCTGCGAGAACCAATGCCACCATAGCCTCCACCATTGGAAACAGCTGCATTTAAATTAATTTCCATAGTAAGTAGCTCAATACTTTAGAACAGAGATATGTAGTATTATTATACCTCTGGGAACAACGCATGGATCGTGGCGGCCACGAGCCTCAATTCAGTCTCTTGTCTATCTCTTGTCACAGTCTTTTGATACTTCTGCACAGACCAAGAATTATATTACAAATAAGAAGCTGCAATATCGAAAAGCTTACCGTGATGTGGAAGTTGGCTTGAACGCGACTCGCATGACAATTGTCTCCCCGTTCGAGATTCCTCCCTGCAATAAGTTCCACAAATATAAATAAGCTACCTCCCTCTCTCTACCAATTATACCTGAATGCCGCCCGATCTGTTTGTCCGCGTCCTCACATTACCATTCTCATCAATATAGAACTCGTCATTGTGCTCACTACCAGTCATTTTGGTTCCTGGAAAGAACATTTAAGCAGTGCGTGCGTGCGTGCGTGCGTGCTGTACAGTACCGTCGAAACCACTCCGATTTCAAAGCCTTTACTGGCAGGCAAAGACATCAAAACCTTTGCGAGCTCAGCTTCTAACTTGTCAAAAACCGGTGTACCAAGCCCTAAACATAGAGCAAAGCACATAAATACAAGATGAGAGGGACTAGCCATGTACTTACTTTAGGAACATTTCTAGCAAAGCATGTCACGATTCCACCAACAGAATCCCCCTTGACACGGACAGCATCTATGGCATCGATCATCTTTTCAGCAGTTTCTTCATTTGGGCACCTCACAATGTTGTTCTCAACCTGCAGCAGGTGTAAAGTGTATCAACTTACAAGTCAGGTGTAAAGTGTATCAAATCACTTACTTGTTCTAGCGTAAGTATGTCGTGGTCAACACTTCCATCTGGAAGCTCCACTTGGTGTACTCTTGAAACATATGCTAGCACCTTAAGGAACGACAAGACGTTATTATAGAGAGATGAGAGGGTTACTGATAATATACCTCTGTTCCACAGTGTTGCTTGAGGAGCTTCTTTGCAATGGCTCCCGCCGCAACTCTTCCTATAGTTTCTCTAGCCGAGGACCTGCCTCCACCTACACATCCACGTTACAAAGCATATATAGTGTGTCTGTGTGTGTTGCGTTACCTCTATAGCACGTATCCCATATTTAGAGTCATAAGTTAAATCTGCATGTGACGGCCTATACGCCTTGCTCATCTCAGAGTAATCCTGCAAGGGAGAGCTGAATCATTTCTAACAATCACAATGTATGAAAACTTACTCCTCCGCGCTGATCAGTGTTTGGAACAAAAACTGCAATAGGGGTGCCAAGCGTTTTCCCTGAAAAAAAAAAATGCATAAATTAGCACGCATGAGTAGGTGCGTGCATATGCACACCTTCAGCAACTCCTGAGAGGATTTTGCAGGTATCAGTTTCCTTCCGGGGAGTAGTGATGCGATCTGACCGGGCCTCCTGTATGACATATTTATATACACATAAAACAGTAAGAAATTGAGAATTACCTCCTGTCCAGGTCTGCTTGCATATCTTCCTCAGTGAGCTCCAGCCTTGGAGGGCAGCCGTCCACGACACACCCAACACCTCCGCCATGGGACTCGCCAAAAGTGGTCACACGGAACAAATTCCCGTAGGTGTTTCCAACGCCCGCGCGAACCTCTGCCAGATCGCAATGAGAGAGAGGTAGGGGTAGAGAGTGAAGACATACCCAATTTCCTGCAATGTTGTTGTTGCGGAAGGCGGACAATCGATTGCTTGGCGACCTTGATCCGCAGCTCCCTTCCGTCCACAAACTGGAATTGCAAAGAACTCAGCTTCGCAGCTGCCATTACTCCCTACACTGTGCTTTGCCCTAGACCATGACATTTTCAACAAATATCCACGTCCTACCCGTCAATTGTCAACCCGACTGCCTCTACCAGCGGAAGTCAATTTAATTCAAGCATATTCTACGTATCACTAGGGTTTACAATTTGTCTTATTTTGTTCTTCAGACTTTCTCGCATACTGTAGCATAAAATAGATTGTTTACATACTATGTACAACTATAAGGCATATGTACATTAGTATAATACAGATGCTCAATAATTAAAAATCTCATGGGCATATTCGTGGAACAAAACTATGCATACACCAAACTTGAAAACTTTTTTTTCCCTGTACAAATTTACAACGCATAATAAAAAATCAATGCTATACGTTTATTATCCCACTACTCAATTTTTACTTTTGCCCTTTCTTTTCCTTTGCATGCCAACCGGCCCGCGTAAGCAAACCAAAAACTCTCTGCTTACACACAACACTGCTACAAATCACTTGTCCAAAGAGAAAACAAAAGATAAAAACTTCATAAAATCAGCGTTATTCACTGTACGTAGCCTCCACATATACAATTAGTCTGCTAACAAACCACACCTCAATGAGATCACTCTCTCTCTCTCTCATATATGGACATATTCTTTTCCAAGCGTACCTTCTTCACAGAAAGGGAACATGGCACCATCCAAGTCCTCGTCGTCCTCCTGAGTTCTTGGAACCTCATTCTCCGAGTTGCCACTTTCGCCGTTCAGAGGCTCCGAGTCCAACACCTGTCCCGACTCCGATGAGTTCTCAGCCACACACTCCTTCGTTTTGGGAGCTTCAACGCCTTCTGTATCAGCTATTTACGACACATATCATACATAAACTCATGCACATGCTTTACCTCTGGTCAAAGGCACAGGGGATGAACCGGCAGGGACATGCAATCCATTCGGTATGTTCGTATTGTATAAATCGTTTTGCAACATCGCAGGAGATGTCGCAGCTATATACACGTCAGATAACCCTGCAACACAGATACGAAGCTCTGCATATGCGTACGTGCTTTGTCTTTATATTACAGACCTTGATAATTGTGGTGAAAGCCATTGGACCCACAAGAAGATTCCGCTAAAGGTCCCTCCGATCCAAAACTGCTTCCGCTGCTCGATCTCTGAATTTGGCCATCCAAGTTGTTGCTATAATATCGCATATTCTTGGGAACCGCAATGCCTTCCGTGTTTACATTTCTGTAGAAAAGGAAAGTGAATATCCCTCAAAACTGTTACTTATATATTGTTAGTCATTATATTAGTAACACGACTTTGAACTACAGATACATTCAGTAAACACAGCGGGAGTGGCACTTTACCCTTGCAGATTTGCCTTGTCGAGGCGCTCATATCGCTCAACAAGCGGCTTTAAATCCTTCCTACGAATCTCAATAACCTGGTGTGGCATGTTCTCTATCTCCACATCCAGATCATCCTTGACCAGCATAGCATGGAAAAACACCTACAAAATTAATAAATCAGTTGATACGATTTTATTGATTAATGTATACTCTAGTATATCATGTACTATATACATATATAGATACACACACACACATGCATATATACATATATACTAGTGACATATATAATGTATAATTACTACATAGATAATGAATGAAACTCGAGTGTGTTACGTTAGGTTTAGCCCAGAGAGGGAGTTGCCGTGCTTGGCTAATCTGGACTTCGGCATTCGACATGTACCATCGTTGAAGCTCTTCATGCTTCATCTCGGGAGGCTTGACACCACTCTCAACCTCAGCCGTCGAATCACTCCCCGTCCAGCTCTCGATCCTTGCCTCTCGTTCTAGCCAATCCTTCCTCCGACACACGTCCCATTTCTCCGATGGCTCCACAATAAGCCTCAAATCCTGTGATTGCCCCGGACTGCTCGATCCTTCCGTGCTATACCCCGCCTCACCACCTACAGTTACATGCACTTCATCAACACACACACAGTATCCATATAGTAACAGTCCCTTGAAGTATTGATGCCTAATATAATATAGAAATAACATGGTACACTTACTATGCTGACAACTTACAATATAATATAAAACGTCCCATACCTATATAAACGTATTATTGATTTGATAGCCAGATTTATGAACATAGATGTATCTAATAACAAATATCATCACCGCTCTAGTTATAATATACCAATTCATTTTGGCTGCCTCTAAGAGACACACAGTGTAGACGCACAGAGGGTCTATTGTGTACCTGTGGAGGGCTTCAGCAGATATCTCGTAAGATAACCAGGAGGGCAGAGGATCCACAGCTTGTCTTTTAAACTGCAACATGTTCCTGCCTGATCCGAACTTTCCCGGCAATCCCCATCATGAAAACCGGCAGCCACAGCTCCACTTGCTGAACCATTTGAACCAGTGCTTCGTGTAGCTGCTCTCACTCACATAAAGTTGCATTAATGGTATTAAAGATAATTATCTGTGTGTGTGTGCACGTTGCAATTTGTACCTGTTCTCCATCCTCCAAAGCCGTTTTTTATCGGCTAACCACGGACAAAGTGATTGCCGGGGGCGGTGGTGGTGAGATCTGCTGAGAAGCACGGAGAGGACCATTGCTCGTCCACCACGGATATGCTAGATGGGAACACAGAACAGAGTTGGTAATAAAATTATATAAGTAGACAAGCGTAAGTATAACTATAGTATATGAAAATATACGGCCTTATAGTATAGTTTAGATAATAACGATGAAAATCAGATATAAAATGGCAAATTTATACAGAATTATATAAAGGAAACGTAGTTAATAATACATTATCAGATCAGTTGTACCTGGAGTGGGAACAACAACTGGTCCAGTGAAGGGATCTACGGAGCAGGCGCCATGAGTCTGTGGACCCACGACTCCTCCGAATGGCGAGATTGCAAATAAGTGACTCGTCGCTCTTGAAGTGCTCACAGAAATCCAGTGACTGTCATGACTAAAGTTTATATCTTGGATCACCTGTAAACGAAAGGTCTTACATACACAGATACACATCTAATACATACTAAAACTATAATACATACATAAGTAACCAAATGTACATCAGATAGTATGTACGTATTACCTCTATATATATTATACATTACACATACATATAGAACGTACCGCATTTGTGACGCCTCTGCAAAGCTTGTAGAGATGCACGTAGGAAGTTTTGCCAGTAGCAGCATCCCCTGTATAGGATATGGTTATACACAACATATAAATATGCATTATATATATATAGAAAGAGAGAGAGAGAAACCCGTTGGTGTGAGACGAAACACGTTTAAATTGTGCCCGTAAACTGAAGCCGTAACGAGGAGAGTTCCACTTGGATCGAAACATAGCGCAGAAATGGGACTTGAGTGTGCTCTAAACTGCGCAATTATCTTTTTATCAACGTAATCCCGCACAATGACCTGTTAAAGAGAATGTTTAGAATTTGTCATATATATCAATTTCTCAGATGCTGCTAGTATATACAGTCAGATGATATATATATTTATACTGTCTAGAATTTAGGTACTCATATACCTCAATCTCCTTCCCTTATACATTGTTCTCCTTATGATTTGTTTTCCTCCCCCTTACAAACCATCTATTTATTTCTTGATAATATATTATCGATACGATTAGTAGCACTAGTATACGATTAAGGTAGAAAGTTCAATTTCCATACTTTATCTTGTACAGTGCTATATACATACATGCTGTATTTGGATTATAAACAAATCCATACTATTTAAGTTATGTGATTATCACGTTATACTAACTAGTGTATAAACACTTACAGTTCCAGCGAATTCGGATTCAGCGCTAGTCCCATTAGCCGTTGGATTGACGCCATCTGGTAGAAACTCGGAGCAGTACTTGGACAAAGTACGGTAGCTCATGTCACCAAGTGTCATAATACCAGCCGCAAGCTGCTTGCTGGATTCCATGGCATAATGAGCAACCAAACCACCACTTGCAGGAGAAGTTGACGGGGATATTCCTTTTTAGAAACATAAAGTGTTAATGCATACATACATACATATAGAAATAATATCGTTTGTGTAGTGTTTTCTTCTTCAGATATTCCTTTTTAGAAACATAAAGCGTTAAATCTTATGCATACATACAGACATATAGAAATAAATCGTTTGTGTAGTGTTCTTCTTCAAGGTTGACATATATATTACCTGGAGAAATCAAATGTTGGGGCGACACACGTCCAACGGATGACATCAACGGTTGATTTGCTGCGTATGCCATCCAGCGTGGACCCAGTGCTAATGCCCCGTAACCCACGTTACTTAATCCCACATTAGGAGTGTTATAAGTCAGCACGCAGAAGACGTTTTGTAATGTGGCAGCATCATAAGCGTATATCTTTAAAAGAAGGGTTAATCCCTCTATGTTGTGTGCACACACTCAAATAACAACACGAAAATAAATGTTGCTGTCTACATACACGCTCTAGCAATACATATGCCTACGTATTTGTGTGTAAGCACGTGTACAACTGCTCGCAGAGGTACTGAAACGCAAACACAGGTCTATGTATTGAGAGGTAATTTACCTGAGCAGCTAATGCAACAGCAATAATTCGACGGCTGCAACGAACAGCACAGATACCGGTTCGGAAACGCAACTCCTTCACATAGCTGTGGTTCCTCAACGAATAAAACCGCACGACGTCGGAACAAAGTGAGGATGGACGGTCCGAGCTTGTGGATTACACACAAGTTAAGTTTACTAATATGGTATACTGCTATATAGAATTGTATAGTATTATTACCTAGATTTCGTATATGTACGTACCATTTGACACAGTTCCATTACAACCAGACGCTCCCCTAGCATAATCTCCAGTAATTACCAAAAGCAGAGGTTGTGCATCTTGAAACTCCCCATCCTGAACAATGGAATAATTATGCAACTTCACATGTGCCAGCTTGCCTACTCTAATCTTACTCATCTGTTTAGCTAGTCTCCTAGCAACGCATGATACCTTTTCTAGTTAGTTCGCACGAGTAGAAGATTATCAATAATCAAGTAATTAGCGTTTTGTAATTCTAGAAACTAACCTGGTTCTCGGTGAGAGGCTGGAGACGCAGAAAAGCAGCACGTCCGTCTCGTTTGGAGACGAGCTCTCTAACATTACTCGCATCCTCCACGTCCCACACTTGAAATCCATTAAGATACGTGAGCAGCAACACGTGACGGAATACTCCAGGACTAACTTCTAACGTGTCTAGCGCTGCCCATTGTACCTGTCCGTCAATACCACATCAGTAAGTACAATAAACAAGCATTGAATGAAAAAGAGGTGTAAAAAGCATTATACAGTGTAGTCTGACAATTTTAAAACCAAAAGCGAAGCATCTAAACATAGATTATATATACATAATATGTATTACAAATAAAAAACCATACTCTAGCAAAAAAGGAGGTTAAGAACATGAATGTACATGAACCTTATGGCTATAATCACATATTTTAAAGATTCTCACTCAAGACAGTGAGCAGAAAAATCATGCGTGTGGAGTACCTGCTCGCGGTGCTTATCATCGTCGACTTGGGAAGCTGTAGCCGCAACAGAAGAACCCGCAGTACGAACAGTAGCAGCAATGTTTCCAGCGTTGGAGGAAACACTCCGTAAGTAGCTGGATATAGCCCGCCAAGTAGAAGGTATAAACTTGCTACTACCATTTCTTGCTACCCCAATACGGGGACTCCTAACATTAGCATCATTTCTCATCCCCTCGCTCACTAATCCCTCTTGCATCAACCCAGTCACTAACAGCTTGAATTCTTCATGAAAAGCCTGTAATCCCCGCAAAATTGCCCAAACCCAGTTAGCAGCAGCTAGAATTGCTCACCAAAATAGCGGAGAAGTCCAGATGCCCTGTTTCCAAATCCAATTCGACCCGGCTACGTCAAGGAATCCGACCGATTGAGTGTTAAACTGTCTAATCTTTCTTTGTAGAGCGAGAAACCCTCACCTACACTCAAGCTGCGCTAAGCCTACCTTGTACTCAACCCGGCGCCACACCCTAAAACCCTCACGGAGGCGCAGGCGCCACCAACACTGAGCTCACCTTGCCATCGCCATCGCCATCGGCCGTGGACACAGATTGCCCTAATCCTCTTTTCTTCCCCTTATTAATTAATGTGTTCTTCGTCCTCGTCTTCTCTCTCTCCGCCCCGGGACCTATATATACATGTGATCGTGACGGGTGTGACGATACGCATATTCTGTCCTGGAATATTCCGTCATTTATGTACTTATCAAACTTTTATCTCAAGCTTGAGAAAGTCCACCATACCAGCTGGTATATACTACTCAGAATATTCCTGTTTCAATGAGAGATGGATAGACAGATATGCTCGTCTAGTCTGAATATAAATTAGAAAGAAAAAAGAAAATCGTCATGTCCACTTGTCACAGCTTCCGTTATATATAAAAACGCACATCATCTATGCGTGCCCGTTATATACATACGCGTTCAGGATTAAACTAATCACTCACATGGGTAGGTAGTTCAGCAACTAATTCCCATGACACTCGTAATAAATTTATAGATTTCCAGTGTGTTTTAAAATTCTTCTGTAATGGTGGGAGCATTTTGTATGAATGATCAGACAGATTTTAGATATCTATTTTCTAGTTTTTTTTTCATATATACATATATACGTACATATATGTGTGTATCTGTATAATTTTATTTATTTATCTATGTCTGGCACACACACGCAGGATGCGAACACAGAAATGCGTCTTTTTGTTTAACTAGCGAGCAAAAATACAAGCTTGTGCATATCTACCGCAGGGGAATAAGTCACGCAGCTTTAGGTGACGTGTGGCATGTTGCACTAGTATATTTCTAATCCTTATATCGCAAATATGTAATATATATGTGTGTGTCGGCACGTTATCGATGGACCTAGTAAGTTAATGCATTATTTTTAACTGATAATATTAATTATAATTAATCTACTTACAAACGTCACTTTCTTTTAAACGCTTCAATATGGACATGGGAATAGTTTACATACCGCTCCACATGCAGAACTTTGGTTTTGTTCCAATAAATAATTGAAATTATGACATTAATTTAATTTAAAAATATGTAAGGTCCTGCTAGATGGAATAGTCAAGAATATACTAATGACATGTAAGAGTCTAAATCTGTAAATAAAAGAATACATAACAAAATATATGCCATGGTATAAAAGGGACAAAAGTATATAGGTGATTTCGTTAAGGATGAGTTGAGTACTAGCAAAATTATCAAACTTGTGTGTTAAAACACATGATACACACAAGTTTACATATTACTCAAGTCATAGTTTTTACTATAACCTCTACTTTTACTTTGGAATTAATTGTTATTACCTACTAAACCATGGTAAATAAGTGTAAAAGAAATATGGCTGCTTAGTGCACTTAAGTATTTAATGAAGGTATTTTTAAAAAACTCTAAACAAAATTAGCACTTTCATTTAAAAAATTTTACTTTCATTTTCCGTATTCTGATTGAGTTATTGGTTTGTTTCAATAAGTTTGATATGTCATATATGGGTAAAACACCCTTAGGGTTGCCCTAACCCCATTGTTAGATTAAACTCACCACATCTATTTTATTGGAAATGATATTCCATACTAGCCCACTTTACAAAACAAGAAAATAAAAGGGACCTCTATCACATATATTAAGTAAGATATCTAATGAGAGTTCTTATATTCATAACTAAGTCCATTATTCTTCTTTCGGTGCAAGTTTTAACTTGTGTTATCAAGGTATAAACCTCTCTTGTGTCGCCTCAACTTCTAAACAATAAGGGTACGTCCCATAGTTACGAACATGAACACGGAACACAAACACGAGCTTCAGATTTCAGAACTCGGCCACGGAACACAATCACGGCTCACGTTAGCTCACGAATATTCTAATAAATATTCTAAGAATATGCTATTTTTAAATTATATTATTTTAAGAATATGCTATTTTTTAATATTATTCTTAATATTTTTATTTGCACATAAACTACTTCACACCTATAAACTACTCAAATAACTAAATTATGTCTAGTTTCAATATTATGTTCTACTATATATATATATATATATATATATATATATATATAATATGTGTGTGTGTGTGTGTGTGTGTGTGTGTGTTTTAATTAAAAACCTGTTTTAAGGTTTGATATTTATGTTAAGCAGCAAGTTTCATAAACATAAACTAAAAGAAAAGAAAAAGACAATAGGTGATGTGTTTAATAGTACCTCTCTCGTTGCAACTTAGTCTATTGCTCCATTCAATTGTCACATAAAACCATACATTATTAAAACATGTATATGAATCCAAATTCGTATACCCGTGATTGAATATACATATGAATCCGAATTCGTATACCCATGACTGAATATGGTATTATGCTGGATTGTTGCGCCATGCTTATTGTGCCTTGGATTGCTACTGATTGCTGTGTGACAACGTACGCCTTAAAAAGAATATTCTATGAGTATATTCAACAAGAATATTCTAAATAATGTCTCGTGTTACGAACACGGGCCGTGATCCCGGCCGTGGTCGCCGGGATCACGGCCCGTGTTCGTAACATGAGACATTATTCATGAACACGGCCGTGGGAACACGACCCATGGCCGTGTTCGTGAAACACGGTGAACACGGCTGGGATCCCGGCCGTGTTCGTAACTATGGTACGTCCCACCTTCGAGGTAACCTATACTTAACATTGATGAATCTATGTATGGGAGGTCTTGTCAAATTGCATGTTCAAAGGGTCAAAGGTTAAGACATGTTTCTAGCATGTCAAACTAAGAGTAGCACTTGCAATTAAGTGGAGCACATTCGTGTCTTTATCCAATTGTGGGCTTTGGTATATTGGTTGACAGGTTCTCTTTAAGGTTCATAGAGGAGTTTTAGAGGTGGCGTCTATCAACCACTTTCATAGCACCAAGTGTAACCCTTGAATCTGAGGGACTATGGCGAGATAGCCCATGTCTTGGGAAATAATGTTATATGAAGATGTGACACTAAGCCTAGATGACACATGGTACAATGCCCGAAGCACGCCCCTTTGGAATTGTCTCACGGGCTTAATGTCAAGGGGTTGCATACTTTAGCAAGTAGGCATGCTTGTGCTTGCATCTGGGTGTTAAGCCTTAAGCATTTGCTCAAGGGGTAGAACTCTAAGTCTTTTGCCTAATTGGGCCCCTGAGTAGACTCTTAAGGTTATCTTGGAAGATGACCTAAGCTCATTAGCAAGAGCCCCATTCATGAAGTAATTAACAAGATTATGTATTTAATGTTATTCAAGCCTAGCTTTAGAGAGTTTACTCTTGGTTTAGGGTATCGCTTGATGCCCAATAAGGGTGATTCCTCAAGCGGTAAATCATGATGCCTGGGTCTGTCAAGGGGTTATGTGCAAAGCATGTCCTCTTTAGTGAGGTTAAGGCATAAACCTATTTAGGTCTCTTGGGGAAATCCTAAAGTCTACTTGAATTATCCTCTATAGTTTTGGGGATAGTTATCTAGAGGACTTTAGGGTAAGACCCTAAGTCTTATGCCTATTTAAGCATTTGAGTCAGGCTCTTAGGACTGTTTTGGAAGACTTAGCGTTGTTCACACAAGGTGTTATGCTGAATGGCCACATGTTGGCTCTTTGGGTAAAAAACTGTAACAATTGGTATTGAAGGCTATTCTTTGCAATTAGTAGGACTTTTAAAGTTGTAGGGTTTTTGGCTAATTCTAAAATTTTAAAGTACTTTATCACTTTCTGGTTAACATGTTTGGATTTTGTGCAAAGAGCTGGTCCTAAGATCTATCTCATTAGAGAACACCTACTTGGTAACTAAGGTGTGGGTTATGAACTATAATGTTGAAAGTAGACCCAGGCATCGGTAACACGAGGTGTACTATTTTCCCCCTCGCTGAGCTACATAAAGTCTGGCCCAAGAACTACACGAATCATCCATAACTTGGCCAAGGATCGCAATGATCGTAGTCGACTTCGTGGATGATGTACCAACCATATCGATTCAAGTTGCATGCCGTACGATCCGTGATGTGATCATAGACGGAGGTTCGGCCATGAACATCATGTCGATGAAACTTCACCAAGAGCTGGGAATGCCAACCCCGGAGCCTTTTCCCTTCCACGTGCACATGGCGAACCAAGCCAAGTGACACCTAAGGGCATCTTAAGGAAAGTGGAAGTCAAGATCCAAACTGTCAAGTTTTGGATAAATGTCATCATTCTTGACATCTTCTAGGCTGCCCATGGCTCAGGAGTGCGAAGGTGTAGTATGATTGGGAACACCAGCAGGTAAGATCCCCCACCAAGAAGGGACTAATGTCCATAACAGCAAAGCAAGTCCAGGCACCACCGTCAGAGTTTTGACAGCATGAATACCATGTGCTAGGTTGGAACAGAGGACTTAACGATGATGAGTGGCGACCATCCGCGCTCACTTACCAGGCTTGTTCTGCATAAGTCAAGGAGACCCCTGCCAGGAAGAACGAGGGACCTCCACAGCACACCACGTGGTCAGGCTGATGGCCACAAAGGGAACCCCTGAATCGCAAGTCCTGAAGGAGCCCGTGTGAAGGACAAAATGGGGAAACATCACCATGCCTGCCAAGGGGAATACCAAGATGGAACTAGATATGAAAGGACTGGACCTCCAAGATGACAATCGAACGATTTAATGTAGGTGTGAACAAGGAACCTCAACTAGCGCAAGTTAATACAAACACAGTATGGAGCTCAGGAACCGCCTTCTCAACTACAGAAGAGGATCAACTTGGACGTACCACGGCCAAAAGGGAGTGCCACCGAAGCTGGGCCGACTCAAGCCTAGTATGAGACCTAGCCACCAACAATAGTACCATGCCAACCCAGGCCTCGATTGGGAATGCCAGCAACCTTAGCTGATTGGGGATCAGCAGGGGAGAGAGGACATCCATCAGAGATGTCCCCTGTCATGGGTAATTCACGAGGTCTTTGGTGCAGCACATGTAGGACCAGTGGTTGGACACCTTGGAGGGGAGAATATAACTGGGAAGAACCTACAAAGAGGACCAGGGTGGGCCACAATCCTATAAGATGCCATTAGGGAGGCAAGGAGCAGCAGTGGCAAATAATCACTATGATAGACATCCAATGGGAACCACTTTAAGCCATACATCTACTCAGACGAAGCCCCAACCAAGGCGCCCTCGGGATGAAGTAGCACCTGCAATAGGAGAACAATAGAGGTGGGGACGACACATGCATTAGGAAGGCCCCCAACCACACATGTGGCCAGCTCACAAGGTCACATGGTCACATGGTTCATGAGGGTGGACCACACATGTAATGCACATATTACGAAGGTAATGATGGTCAAGCGGTACCATCATTACAAATTAAGGTACAAGGATAAACGCGCCAGGCACCTCAGATGACCTAATGAGGGACAACGCCCTTAAAAGGGGATGAACAATCCGATGCTCCTCAGTCACCATGATGACAGAATGGACTGAATGCAACAGGCTAGAAGTCATCCAAGAGATTTGTGTGTCCTACGGAGGCCAGGTGAGGATAACAAAGCTCATCACACCCAGGTACTCAAGATTCAAGGATCTGATTGAGCGACCCGACGTCTGAGAGGTTAGAAAGTAGATGCGCCTGCTTGAGTTCTTCAGCCTCCCTTGGGGAGAAGTGGAGAACCCAAGGTTTGTTGAGATAACCAGACAGTTTATCTAATCCGCACAGTTGGTAACCATCAAAACCAAGCGAGCAGAAATCCAGTTTTGTTTACGGGGCAACACATCCTCCATGTAGGGTTCAACGAGTTGGTAGTAGTGTTCCAGTTACCAAAGGACAATCTCACAGTGGTGGAGCTGTCAAAAACCGAGCCACAAAGGTCCCTACCAGAAGGAACGAGGCACCACATCCCAAGGTTGGCATACATGGAAGAAAAGAGGTAATCGAGTTCGGAAGGTAGTCAACTTAAAATAGAACCCTAAGTCTCATGTTTATTTGAACATCTGAGTCAAACTCTTAAGGTTGTCTTGAAAGACTTAACGTTGCTCACACAGGGTGTTGACACTGGATGGCCACTTGGCAGTCATGTGTTGCCACATGTTAGCCCTTCAAGTTAAAACTTTAACATTAAGGTTCCAATTTAAAATAAACTCACCATCAAGTTAAGAATAATAATTAAGTTAAGAGTCATTCAATATTTAAGCCTAAACATGGATAAACCTAGAAGTTTAGAATAATTAAGTTAAAAATCCAACTCATAGATAACTTGACCAGGTTAAGGTTAAGGATAAGAATTAAGTTAAAGGTTATTTAGGGATAAACTCCAAATTAAAAATAACAATTGTTCATTATTAAATAAATTATTATTAAATAATTAAGCCCACCAACGGTGGGCATGTGTACTAGTTTAATCCATGTGTCAATATAATATATATTATAGTTATATTTGCATGTATTAATGTAGGGTTTGGTTAAGGAAGAATTACAAGACTTCTCAAGCTGTAGAGTGGGGAATCCCTATACCAATAGATAAAAAACAAACAATCTACATATTGTTTGACACTTTGCTCAGGTATTTTTCAACACAGACACACACATTTGTATTTATGAATTTGTAATGCATATAACTATGTTTTTAATATATATTTATCATACTTTTGTAGATATCTCTCAGTGTTGCTAGATGGAGAAGAGGTAACACCACGGAATGTAGCTACTACTAGCTAGCCAACTTATGTTCATATTATAGGAAAGGGAATTATACTTTCACACACACACAACCACAGACACACACACTCAAAACAATGTATTTCAACTTCTGTTTGTATTATAGGAATACTTACATGCACACTCACACACACAACACACAATGTATATATATTTTTCTAGTTGATTATTTGTTTGACAGGATATATTGAGGTTTCATGTTGTATATTGGCCAACAATGCTATGGTCAGTAGGCTTTCCAGCTCCATAAGCATCACGGATTTCTTACAAAGGTATTTGCACACTGCAATATGTTGGTCTCCCACGTCAGCATCACTTTCCCCATATCATAAGGGAAACTAGTTTGACGTGGGGAGGCCACCAACATACTATAGGTGCCACTTGTAAGTTTTTACACACACACATTTGAAGATGGGGAAGTCTGTGGGAAATATAGTAGAACCACAAGGTCTAATTTCAAGATTATGTAAGATACTTTTTTCTTAATGAGATGGAGTTTGGAAATGATGGTGATTATTCCGAAGAGAATTGTGGTAAATGTGCATCTGGCCAACAACATATAAAAATTGATAAACAATAATAATATATATTCATGTTATTATATCAACATTCATACTATAATGATATATTTTACTTAATATATATAATTATATAAAAAGAATATTATTTTATATTTTTTGTAGGTAATCTTCTCAATAAAACCCTTGGACTTTTGAAGAAGAATTGTGCATTAACTATAGCCATTGATTCTAGATCTATTTGGGTGTTGGCAAAAAGGAGGCTTCGTACATGAAGCTTGTAGAATATCCAAGCTTATTCTATTCCAAAATATAGCCAAATATTTCCTAGAATATCCTAGAATATTCCATAAAATGAGGCTTTAGATTGAAGAATAAAATGCATTAGAAGTATGTTGACTAGGCTTAAAATTGCCAATCTAAGCTATAGATAACGCAAAAAGATGAAGACTTACAATCTCGTCATCTTGCCAATTCAAGTGAATCCCGCCATCCACATCTACCAATGTAAAAGATATGTTCAATGGAGTCCAGTTAGTTAAACTTACCACATACCTATTAAATTGTCTAGGTTTCAATAATTGAAGGTGCATAATTCCTTTGACAGGCCACTAGTAAGTAGTAAATCTCAATGTCCTTAAGAATACACCACTAGAGAAAGTATGTTACGTCTAGGTTTAGTAAGTACATATGCAAACAAGGACTTCAACTCATCCCTCTTCAAGAGCCTATGCAATTACATGATGGAAATCTGGAAATAATTACTTTCACCGTATGACTAACTGAGGAGACAACAAACGCTTCCTTCCTTCCACGTTGCTCCACTAATATGTCCTTTAAATTTTTGGCTTGGCTGTAGTTCTTCTCTTGCTCCTTTGACAACTTGTTGGGTATTCTTATAAAATATTTGTTGCAACCTGGCACCCAAGCAGCCCCAACTCCTCTTAATGCGAAAGAGTCTTCTCCCTGAGTATGTTAGCTAGCCACACATTTCCTTTTGGTGGCGACAGAGTCTTTTCCCTGAGTGTGGAAGCCGATCTTACTCTTGCTTATTCAACTCCTTGTAGCTTGAATCCTACTTCATGTAAAAGTGTAACCTCCTTGGCTATTAAGTTTGTTCCTTAATAAACATGCCACACATCAAGTGCACAAACAACATCTATTTGAATGATCCCTACGTAAGGACGTCTATGACAGGTAGAAAATCGAGGGCAAAACCACATCATTTGACACATATGTTCCACATTCCCAAAGGTATTGTATAACATCTTGTCCAAAGAATCTCAAAGTAGGAACACATTGCATATACCCAATAATGCAACCGGAAAGAGTCCCTCCCTCTTCTGTATTGCTAAACACTTCACCTAACTCAACTTTCTGATCCTCCATACAGCTCAGTCAGCTAGGTGCAACTCACTTTTTTCAACCTCCTAGAATATGAGCTTCTTCCTTCTAGAATTTGGAACCACATGCTCTGCATAGTGGATGTCGTGATGGTGTGAACGGAGTTCATCAGTGTTGTTCAATCTAATCGAAGTTCTACACACATTTTGGACATGCACATTAGTTGATGAAGCAAACTTGAGACTTGCTAGGTTATCCTTAATTTCAACAAGGTTTATAACAGTAACCGGTGACACAGACTTTCCCGTCAACAATTTCCATCGGACTTTGTTGAGGAGGATATCCTTGGTAGGTCCAAATCCTATAAGCCTTTCTTCTAACATTGCCTTCACCTTTGCACTTTGTAAAATGTCATCCGTAAGATTCAGCATTGTGGCTCTAAGGGTACATGCTTTGTTAGTTGTTTCCTCACTCTTGCATGAACCACCTCCGATTTGTTTGTGGTGGGTACATTGGACATACCATCCTCTATTAAATCGCACATCTCCACTATAAAGATGTGGCCTTCATGCTTGATCCACCAGACCAACCATGTCTTCAAAGTAGGAACATTTGATGCCCTCCCATCCTAAAAAGATTCTAGCATTGATTTCCATTATAGGTTTTTATTACTTTAAAACACGTTGAATTGCCATTGATGTCTCAATGAGGTTCCTTCTTATCCGACATTTGTATGTCTTATGAAGGATCGCGAGCATTGAATTAGTCCTGTCAAAACTCTCCATTATGAAAAGTGGGCCTTTTACAGGTTGCAACGTGTGGAAAACAAAATCAGCAATCCCATCATCCTATGTTAGAATCTTAACTTTTAATCTTAATTCTTCAAGAAAAGACACCATTCCCTGTCAAGCCATGATCCAGGAAATAGGAAGTGAGCAGGATTCCAAGAATAGGAAGGCTTGACTCAGGAGCAGGATAGGAAACAAGACAGGAACTAGGAACTCAGGAGTAGGACAAGGAACTTAGGAGTAGGACAAGGAGCAGGATAGGAACTGGAGCAGGATAGCAGGACAAGGAGCAGGATAGGAACCGGAGTAGGATAGCAGGACAAGGAGCAAGATAGGAACCGGAACAGGATAGCAGAACAGGGAGCAGGATAGGAACTGGAGCAGGATAGCAGGACAGGAGCAGGATAGGAACCGGAGTAGGATAGCAGGACAAGGAGCAGGATAGGAACCGGAACAGGATAGCAGAACAGGGAGCAGGACGGGAACTGAGAACTTAGGAATCAGGAGTAGGACAGGACTAGGAACAGGAACAGGAACAGGACGGATCCAGGAGCAAGACAGGATCAGGATAGGATCCGGGAGCAAGATAGGATCCAGGAACAAGACAGGAACAGGACTGGATCAGGAGCGAGATAGGAACAGGACAGGATCCAGGAGCGAGACAAGAGAAGGAGGCAAAGGAGCAAGACAAGACAAGAACAAGAATGATCGTAGAATGACTGGTGTTGATAGTAACTGATTGTACAACAATTAGGTCGGAGCTTTTATGCTCACAACTCCAAGCTAATCTAGTCATGAGTCTAATCTAGTCATGAGCTAAGAATAGTGTCCCTTATCCTCTAGGCATATCCCTAGATATCCTAGCATATCCTATAGGAATATCCTGTAGGTATATCCTGTAGGAATATCCTGCAGGCATATCCTGTAACCCGTATCCTGTATCGAAATCCTGCATCCTGTATCCTGTATCCGGAATCCTGTATCCTGTATCGGGTTGTGACAGCACCTCCTCCCTAAGGACGAGTTCCACGAGTCTTAGGACCTGGTTTAGCAGGATAATGCCGATGGAAGGCAGCAACTTTGGAAGAAGCATGGAGTAAGTTGGATGCAGGTTCCCAAGTGCGATCGGTAGGCAAATAACCTTTCCAATCCACCAAGTATTGAAGTTGGCGGCGATGAAGACGAGAATCAAGGATGGCTGCAACTTCGTACTCAGGTTCACCAGCAATGACCACAGGAGGGGGAGGAGAAGAAGCACGACCAGGAAGAGAAGAAGGATGATACGGCTCCAACAAGGAGGTGTGAAACACAGGATGAAGTTTCACCGTGGATGGTAACTCGAGTCGGAAAGCTACAGGATTTACCTCCGCCACGATCCTGTAAGGGCCCAATCGTTGAAAATCCAACTTAGAAGAAGGCCTGTTGGTGCGAATGTGTCGACGAAGAAGCCACACGAGATCACCAATCTTGTATGCAGGTGCCGGCTGACGGTGAGCATCAGCATGATGCTTGTACCGTTCCTGTGCCTGCTGAAGTGAACCTGGAGATCATCCTGTACCTGCCGAAGATGCTGAAGACGATCCTGTACTGCAGGAGCGGAAGAAGGAGAAGCGGGAGGAGAAGTCAAAACGTGGATGGTGGCCTGTAAGAGCAAAGAAAGGTGTCTGTCCTGTAGATGCGTGAACGGAGTTGTTGTAGGCAAACTCCGCCATTGGAAGAAGGTCCAACCAGTTGTCCTGCTGGTAACTGATGAAGCAACGAAGATACTGTTCTAAGGTCTGAATTGTGCGTTCGGACTGCCCATCGGTTTGTGGGTGATATCCTGAAGAAAGATCCGCTTTAACCTGTAGACTCCGAAGAAGCTCTCGCCAAAACTTGGACATGAATTGTGGACCTCGATCGGAAACAATGCTCTCAGGAAGACCATGATGTCGGAACACCTCACGGATCACCAACTCGGCAGTTGTCTGACCTGTAGCTGTCTTGTTGCAGGGTAGGAAATGAGCCTGCTTGGTGAAACGGTCAACCACCACAAGAACTGCATCGAATCCACGAGAAGGAGGAAGATCTGTGAGGAAATCCATAGAAATGGATCTCCAAGGAGCAGAAGGAACAGGAAGAGGACGAAGAAGACCAGAGGGTGCATGATGAGGCATCTTCGACCTGTTACAAGTGTCACAACTCCGTACAAACCTCCACAAAACCTCGCAACCCAGGCCACCAATAGTTGCGAGTCACCAACTCAACTGTCTTGGCCACACCAAAATGTCCTGTAGCCGGGTATCATGACAATCCTGTACCACACGAGTCCTGCAAACACCAACAGGAACGTACAGGAGACCTTCCCGGTACAGGAGTCCATCCTGTATGGTGAACAGGTTGTAGTCTGGACGGGAACTGGAGGAAGAGGAACTTGCAACGTCAGGATGAATGTGTGAGAACACATTCTTTGCCAAGTCGTCTGTAGCCAACTGCGAACGGACGTCCTGTAGGAGTGTTGAATTTGCTGGAACCTGATGAACTTGTAGTGCTGATGAACGAAAAAAAGGTAATCCTGTCGAGGAGGAACCTTTGACACTGATACAGGATTGGAAGAACCCTGTACAGGAATCCGCGAACTTAAGGAATGGAGAAAGCCTGCGGATGTGCTGAGGAACTGACATGAGGTGAATCCTTGCCGAGGAGGAGTCTTCAACACTGATACAGGATTGGAAGAACCCTGTATAGGAATCCGCGAACTTACAGGAGTGGAGAAAGCCTGCGGATGTGCTGAGGAACCAACAGGAGGTGGATCATGTTGGAGGAGGAACTTCGACACTGATACAGGATTGGAAGAACCCTGTACAGGAATCCGCGAACTTACAGGAGTGGAGAAAGCCTGCGGATGTGCTGAGGAACCAACAGGAGGTGGATCCTGTTGAGGAGGAACTTCGACACTGATACAGGATTGGAAGAACCCTGTACAGGAATCCGCAAACTTACAGGAGTGGAAGAGCCTGCGGATGTGCTGAGGAACTGACATGAGGTGAATCCTGTCGAGGAGGAGTCTTCAACACTGATACAGGAACAGGCACATCAATCCTGTAGCTTGTACTGCCTCAGACACCAAGGATGTATCCTGCACGCAGGAAGGTACAGGATTGATCCTGGCTGCTGGAGAGGAAAACGTGAGCGTCCTAGACCTCCAGTCGATCTGCGGATTTGCAACAACGAACCATGGCATGCCAAAAATGATGGGAGTCGACCGAGTCTTGATCAAGTTGAAGGAAATCGAACAGTTGAATGCGCCATGACTGCAAGAGAGAGGTGTGGTAGCATGGGTAACTGCGCCAGAAGCAATCAAACGACCATCGGCCACCTCTACAGGAACTGCACGCTTCAACTTCACCACCGGAATGCCATGCTGAGCTGCAAAAGTGTCATCCATGAAACATGCATTTGCACCAGTGTCTAACAGGGCAAACTCCTTGAGCTCTCGTTATTGAGGCGAATGTGGACAGGAAACTTGAGTGATGAAATGGTATGAGCAACACCAATGGAGCCTGCACTTACGTCCAACTTCGCGGCTCCTAGACGGAGTGGACATTGAACTTCGGCTTCAACTTGCACGTCTTGAACTTCTTGGCTTTAGCAGGACATTCCGCCACCTTGTGTCCTACTTCACCACAATACAAGCATAAGTTCTCACTACGACGGCGCTGCTTTTCCGCAGCTGAAAGTGGACCACGCTTGTATTTCTCAACCTCCATAGGACTACTCCAGAAGGTGTCACAGGAACATGTGCTACAGCTGCAGGATTGACTTGCAGGAACTGTTGACGGGATTTTTCCTGACGACGTTCGAACAAACGGTTGTCACAGCGAACGGCCTGTTGAATGACCTCTGCTAAGGTTTGGGCATCTGGTAACGTAAGGAGAAGGTCCTTCACGTCATCCCTCAACCCAAAACGGAAATGTTCGATCAATGCAGTCTCATCCCATGGAACATTCGTGCAAAGTTGTTGAAATTCGGATGCATAGACAGAAGCTGGTCGGGATCCTTGTGTGAGCTTGCGTAACTTCGTGCATGCAGAATGGTACTTATCAGGATCTCCAAACAGGCTTCAAAGGCAGCCACGAAACCTTCAAAGTCTTCCATCAATGGGTCGTCACGCTCCAGCAAGGGAGCAACCCAATCTCGTGGAGATCCACTTAGTAAGGATGCCAAAAGGCCAACCTTTTGTGCATCGTCGAGTAGCGGCGTGGTTGCATGCGGATCAAGAGCCGGATCTGATTCAGGAAACCTTGGAAATCAGCACGGTTGCCACTGAACTTCTCTGGCATGCTGATCTTCGGCTCCGGAGAAAGTTCGATGAAGAAGGAACCACGATGCCTGAGAGAGAGCCTGCGCAGCAGCCTTGGAGGATGCATCAGCAGCTGCATGTGCCACATGGGTGGAGCCTTGCAGATCGGTGACCACTTGGCGCAAAGTGGCCAGCTCATGAAGCAACATTTGGTGCTCGCGTTGAATTGTCAAAAACGGCCATGATCTATGAAAGAAAAAAGGAGGAAAATGAAGGAAAAGAATCAAGAAAAAGGTAGCTGGAAAACGGAGAACTATGAAGGAGTTACTATCAAACTGTCAAGCCACGATCTAGGAACCAGGAAGCAAGTAGGATTCCAAGGACAGGAAGGCTTGACTCAGGAACAGGACGGATCCAGGATCAGGATAGGATCCGGGAATAGGAACTGGGACCTCAGGAATCAGGAGTAGGACAGGATTCAGGAGCGAACAAGAACAGGACAGGATTCAGGAGCAAGACAGGAACCGGATAGGATCCAGGAGAGACAGGAACAAGACAAGAGCAGGAGGCAAGGAAAGAACAAGACAAAAATAAGAATGATCATAGAAAGACTGGTGTTGATAGTAACTGATTATACAACAATTAGGTCGGAGCTTTTATGCTCACAACTCCAAGCTAATCTAGTCATGAGTCTAATCTAGTCATGAGCTAAGAATAGTGTCCCTTATCCTCTAGGCATATCCTGTAGCATATCCTATAGGGATATCCTATAGGAATATCCTATAGGTATATCCTGCATGCATATCTTGTAACCCATATCCTGTATCCGAAATCCTGCATCCTGTATCCTATATCCGGAATCCTGTATCCTGCATCGGGTTGTGACAGCAGGAGGCAAAGAGTAAGACAAGAACAAGACAAAACAAGGAACAAGAATAATCGTAGAATGACTGGTGTTGATAGTAACTGATTGTACAACAATTAGGTCGGAGCTTTTATGCTCACAACTCCAAGCTAATCTAGTCATGAGTCTAATCTAGTCATGAGCTAAGAATAGTGTCCCTTATCCTCTAGGCATATCATGTAGCATATCCTATAGGCATATCCTGTAGGAATATCCTATAGGTATATCCTGTAGGAATATCCTGCAAGCATATCCTGTAACCCGTATCCTGTATCCGAAATCCTGTATCCTGTATCGGGTTGTGACAGCCGAGGGAGGTTGATGGAAGGCGGCGAGGCACCTCGATTGCCGCAATTGGCCCCCGCCTCACCTACCTGAGGGAACAACGGTAATGCCACATGGCCGAATCTTCGAGCAGCGGTAAACCCGGCACACCCACGGCAGAGGTGATCACACGCCGCTGATGACGAAGAAGGATATGAAGGAACCGCAGCACGTCCAGACGACAGTCCAGGCACGGCAGCATGCGGGTATGAACAGCACTTGGATGGGCAACTTCACCCGACAGTAACCTACGATGCAGAGTGAGATGGATGGCAAGACGACGAAAGCCCTCTGCCTCTCGACATAGGTGAAAGTGATGGCCACGAAGAGCCCCCATACCAACAAGCAGAACCAGTGTTTGACGAGTACCCCAAAGGAGGAAACCTCGCCCAGGACAACCCCAGGAAAGGGCAGGCCTGCGACGGAGGCAAGAATCTCGAGGGGGCAAAAGCAACATGGATAGCGACGGGGGACGTCAGCCAGAAGCCCAAGCGTGACCAGCGTCACGATGGAGGTAAGATAGGAAACCCAGGGCCATCGTCACCCACCAGGGTGACGCGGAGGGCCTGTGTCTGCCCAGAAAGAGGGAGAGCCTCATTCAGAAGGCCCCCGTAGGGAGGGGCATCGATTGCCAACAAGGCAACCTCTGCACCAGGAGTTCAGTCGATCAGATGATGCAGAAGGTTAGGGTGGTTACCAGGATGAGAACCCAAGGCTTCGGAAGGCCGGGGTACACATGGGACGACCGCTTGCGCGAAGGTGACTGGACATTGACGAGCTAACTGACTGGGAGGAGGCACCAAAAGAGGGGCTGCACAGTGGCTACCTTGGAGAAGGGACGAGAGGAATTCGTCCAAGGGCAGGAGAGATTCACCCAAGCGACTAGTATCGCACCAACCCCGCAAGGGAAATCCACTAGGGCACATGGCAGAGCCGCAACCATCACCAGATGGGGGGATACCATCTCGGGGCAAGGAGGAATTGCCCCATCGATCACGACCGTCTAGACGTGAGGGGATTCTGCCACGGTCATACAAAACTACTCGCTGGAGGAGGGAAAACCGTCCAGCCAAGGTAAGCCGCACCACCAGCCGTCAGGTTGGTCCGCGGCGGGGTCCCCCGAGGGACAGTTGGGAGGAGCCCGTCTCATCACCCACCCTCAACAGGAGGGCAGGGCCGCGAGGAAGGAGAAAGGTGCCCACAGAATACTAGGACATGGACTACACCATCCAAAGCAGAGGGTCCAGATCGGAACACTTCTCAAGCACAACGGGATGCCATGGGAACCGACCCGGTCACCTTATTAGCCTGTGCGCTCAGTCAAATGCAGGAGAGCACCGTAACAGTGCCTTTAAGGGGGAAGACGCAGACCAACACGTACACAAGTTCAAACAGGTGTGCGAACTTCGGAGTGTGAGCGACAATCACAAGAAGTTGAGTGCCTTCGCATGCACTCTGGACAAGAAGGCACACGCCTAGTGGATGCGATTCCACGAGGCAAACGAAGGAGCCCGTTGGGAAACTGCACGAAGGGCGTTTTTGGATACCTTCTAAGAGGAAAAGAGTGAAGAGGAGGTGATCCACAAGCTAACGAGCTTGAAACAGAAAATAGGAAAGTCGGTCGAGGAGTACACGGTCCGCATGCTGGGGTATATCACCTGGCTAAGAGACACCCAGTTCACCTGACCAAGAAAATTTGGTATCGAAAGGGACTGCAGCTGGAGATCCGCAAGTGGATCGGTTTAGATGACGACCGGACGTTCGACAAGTTACTTGGTACGCCAAGAAGGCTGAAAAGCGGGAAGTTGAAAGACGCCAAGAAAGGAAGGCGCAAGACAAATCGGACACAGAGGAGGCAAACGACACCACATCGGATGAGGAAAACCTTTCTGATGTTCCAAGGCCACCAAAAGGGAGAAACGGTCAGGTACCAAGGGACACAGGCAGCTGCAGCAAGGGAGAAACCCTACACAAAAGGAAGACTTATCCACGACACTGGCTCAAATGGGATACACTGCACGGGGGGATAAGTACTATCGGGTATGTAACATCCACGGATCTCACAACACGGATGATTGCTATCGGCTGGCCAAACTCCTAAGCAAAAGGCTACCACAGGCAGCCACACTGATGGTAGAACGAGGGACCGAAGGGGGGCAGATGGCCAAAGGAGTTACAGCCGCAGGATGGAGGGAGATAACCAACCCCGTAGGAGGTCCTGTTCGCCCATTCTGAGAGCGGCCACCGTATCGACCCAGGTATGGCAACAAAGAGAGACGACCGGAACGCAAGGAGGTGTTGTGCACACTGTGCGAAGGCCCACACCCGCTCTACCGGTGTTCATGGGTATCATTAATCAAACCAATGCTAGAAGCGCAAGCAACCAGCATCACCAGGACGAGTAACAGGCAGATCCCCGCAAACCCAACTCCAACCTCTGCACCGCAAATAAACCAAGTAACGATGGTACTGCCAGAACAGGACGGCGGGACAGACATAGTACCACAGGCTCCCTTAACGGATGAAACAAGGGAAACGAAGAAAACGCAAGGACTGACAGTCTCGGGACCCGTGGAGCCCAGCCAAGGCCAAGAATCGCTAAGAAAAGTAAGGAGAAGGCGAAACCGCATTCATAAGGGGGGAGGCCCATACAGGGTCAGAACTAGAAACGCCGCTGGTTCCCACCACACGATGTGGGAATCGGGCATGACCAGTAGCAAGGCCCCACCAAGAGGCACTGCAACCATAGTGGACTACATAAACGACGTACTAACTATCCCAGTTCGCATGGCGGGTCACACTATCAGCGAGGTGATTATAGATGGGGGGTCGGCAATCAATGTCATGTTAGCAGAGCTTCATAAGAAGTTGCGTATGCCAGCTCTGGAGCCCACTCCATTTCAGGTATGCATGGCAAATTAGGCCGAGATGGCGCCCAACAGCATCTTGAGGGCAGTAGAGGTCGAGATCCAAATAGTCAAATTTTGGATCAACATTGTGGTCCTGGATGCCAGGGGGGATTCGACCTACTCCTCGGTCGACCCTGGCTCAAGGGTGCAAAGGTACAGCACGATTGGGAACACCAACAGATATGATTCCGCACCAGACGGGCGATAAAGTCCGTACCCACAGGCAAAACCTAGGCCCTCGCACTGAGATTCGGGGAGTTGGAGTATCAGGAGCACAAGAAGCACGGAGGATGGAACGAGGGCACAACAGCGACCTCCGCAAGCCGACCCCCGGGGTTGGGTCGTGCCAGGCAAGAGGCCTCACATCAAAGGCAGCCCAACGTGAACAAACTAAGGATCGCAGGAGCAACCGAAGCCCGAAACTATCCGGCACCGGAACGTTGGTTCACCAACCACCAGGACAATTTTGGAGGGCCTATGTGGACATACCCAAGTCGAACGGCCACTCCAATCAAGCAGAGCCACCCCAAAGCCAGTATCGACAGGGATCGACAGCCCTCTATCGGTCCTAGCCCAATGGGAAATATCCACTACCACGGCCGATCGAGGATCAGCCCAGGAAGTGGGGGGAGAAGCTCTGGCATAGACCCTCCCGTGTGGAAGTAGGACACGAAACCCTAGATAAGGGACACACGGGGCCAGTGTGGGAAGAAGCGGCAGGAAGGGATCAACAGGTAAGACTGTGTAGTTAGAGCCAGGATGGGCCCCACCAGGCGGCATCAAAACCACCACAGTCTACTATAACGGACAAGTACAATGACGGACGGCCAATAGTAGCCGCGCTGGTCACCCAGATGGAGCACAGATTGAGAAATCTTGGGCAGAGCAATCGAACCATGGGGCGAAGCAACAGGGAAGACGGAGCGGTTGGAAGCAGGATCTCCAAACGCACATGTGGCCAGCTCACAAGATCACATGGTCCACGAGGTTGGACCACAGGTGTGAGGCACGCAATACAAAGGCAATGATGGTCGGCAGAGCCATCATTGCGTATCCAGGTGCAGGGATAGATGCGCCAGTCACCTCGGAGGACGCCACAAGGACTGCCACGACACCTATACTCAGGAAGGAGGTGCACAATGCCACACTTCCACTACCATGACCACGGGGTGGACAGAGAGAAATCGGCCGGTGGTAATCAAAGAAAATTCACGTGCTCATCAAGGGCCAAGAACAAGTAGCAGAGCTGGTGTTGCCAGGCACTCCAAGTTCAAGGAATTAATTGGGCAACCCGATGTCCGGCGAGTCAAGAGGCAATTGCGTTTGGACAAATTCTTCAACCTCCGTGGGGAGAAGTGGAGGACCCAGGATTCGCTGAGAAGGCCAGACAATTCCTCCAATCAGCGGAACTAGTAGTTAGTCAAACCATGCGTAGGGGGTACAATTCTGCACGGATGGGAGTGCAGTCTTCCGCATTATGTTCGACGAACTAGTGATAGTCTTCCGACTACTAGGGGACGGCCTAGCCCTAGGGGAATGCTCGGACATGGAGGTTCAATGGCCCACCACCACAGGAACTCATGGACTATGAGGCATACAAGCGAAGGAGGAAACAGCCGAGTTTGTAACGCTAGTGGCCTTCATGCTCACAGGAAGAACAAGGAGTCAGATCACCAGGCGACTGGCAAACGGTCTTTGCAAGGCGTGGGAAGGAGTTGCGATAAATTGGGCTGATTGCCTTAAGCAGTACCTAGTTCCGGCTCTAACTAGTGGGATTCACGGAGTTCGAGCTGGCACTGAGCAAAGGCTCCCCATGGCTGGCCATATTGCTATTATGACCACAGGCTCGTTCGGCCGAACTGTAGTAAGAACACCACCACCACCCCAAATGAGGGAACAGTCAAACCCCCGGAGTCAACAGAGGAATAGGATTCAATGGAGGAACCGGCATCTACAGAGGAACAGGATTCAATGGAGTAACCGGCGTCTACAGAAGAATAAGACTCAACAGAAGAACAGGAGTCAACAGAGGAGCAGGCAGAGGGTAGCCCCTTTTTCGGACCAAGAATCACCAAGGTATGGAACGTAGGAACCCATACACGCGATTCCCCTGGCCATAAGATCCCCACTACCAAAATCCCTGTTAGACGCAATCGAGCAATCTATCGGACCCAGCTAGGGAGGAGAGAAGGACAAGCCCAAGGACGAGTACGAGAGTAACTACCAACATTTCCAGGCCGACGGACGATGGATCTCCATGGTCTATACCGAGCTCGCGAGGGCCTTCGACTAGCTAGACAAAGCCATGGTGATATATGACAACCTCAACCTCCCAGCGGTGGCGAAAGAACGCGATGACATAGTGACAGGGAGCGGCGGCAGGGAGCCCGAGAAGTTGCCCAATGGGCTAAGGAGCTACTGAGTGAAGGGGGTCGACTATGTATGTTGACAATGAAGAGAACAAAGGACGCCTGGGAAAGCTGGAGCAAGAGGAGAGCAGAATTCCGGAGGATATACAGTGAGTGCAAAACTCTCCTAGGGCTACTCAACGATGACCAGCATGCCCGCAGCCAGGTCATAGCTGGAAAGGAACAACAGATACAAGAATGCAAATCTCGAGGTGTGGGGAGCTCGCTAAGGCACAAGAAGAACTGATGGCGGTCAGAAGGGAGTTACTGACGAAGACTCAACTCTCCAAAATCATTACCACACCTACAGCCAGCCAACCGGAACCCCTACTTAGGAAGCCAGAGGCGAGCGATACAAGGCCATCAGGCACAGGACAGAAGCATGGCCCAGCCAAGGAACCAGGCACACCGCAAATCACCGTTCCCGAACAAAGGGGCATAGCCACCAACTAGCCTAGCTCCTTGCAGAAAGGGAACAAGAGTTACAATACTCCCGGAAACAGATGTAGGACCTAGAGGATCAACTCAAGCAGGTTCGGGAGCAACAGGCAGGGTCCGAGGCAAAGCTCCGAAGGGTGATCGCACTACGGGAGGCAACCATCACCACACTAAAGACCACGCTAGCTGCAATAGAGAACGAAATCGCCATGTACCGGGAGCTCCAAGGGCAGATACCTAAAGCACATGGCCCAAGGACGTGCCAACGAATAAGTCCGGGCATCTGGTTGATGGTGGTCCGACACCGTCACACAGCCAGCCGGCAGGGACGTCCACCAGCGTGGACGAGCGACGGGATGAAGCACCGGATAAGGGAGGTACTTCAGGTACGAACTGATGGCGACCGATGTCAGGTGGTGGCGTAACCGATCGTCCGGACCAACTACCAGGGTATGAAGGACAACACACGTGGGGAGGCGCATAAATGTGACAGGCAGGACTCTGTCACCAGGCGACAGACGAGTGGGAAGGTGCCACCTGTACCTAGGGTCTAGCGGTAGATAACCCACTATATAAGCCGGTTATCTAGAGGTTATCTAGAGGTTATCTACCGCTAAATAGAAGGGTTTAGCGTTTAGGGTTCCTCCCGTGAGCATGAAGGCCACTAGCGTTACTAGATAACCGGTAGATAACCTCTAGATAACCGGTAGATAACCTCTAGATAACCTCTAGATAACCACCTAGATGCCTTGGGCGTTGTATCGTGTGACGTTTAGCTCAGTGTCACATCTCCATGTGACACTGCCTTCCTCGATGTGGACTATCATGCCATAGCCCTTAGATTCAAGAGTTGCACCAAGTGCCACAAACGTGGCTCCTAAATGCCAACTCTAGAACCCCTTAGTGAACCCTCAGGAACTGGGTAATGAGAACCCTTCAAACAAGATCCCACGCCCACGGTTGGACAAGGACACGAATGTCCCTTACTTGGCCATGAGTGCTACACCTGGCTTGACGTGGAGGAAGAGGCTGGAGACAAGCCTCAATCTCTGCATCTTGAAATGTGCATTCCGACAAGACCTCCTAGGCATGGATTCGCCAACATTAAGGGTAAGCTACCCTGAAGGTGGGACATACCCCTGTCATCTGGAAATTAGGGTGGCACAATAGAGAGTTGTGCCTTGACGACACAAACTAGAGCTTGCACCGGGAAAAGAGTAACGAGCTCAGTCATGAACCCAGGAACCCTCACTCCTACATACTCTACCTTATTTATGTGACGGAGCCCCCCCCCCCTATTTTCCTACATGAGTAAGTGGGCTGGCACAGAAATGCCAGCCCTTAGAGAAATTGAGTTGTCCTAACGTAATCCTAAACCTAACCCCTAGGGGGTTTAGGGCGTGGGGTTAGGGCAACCCTAGGGGTGTCCCTAACCCTTATTTTGACAAGCTATACTTTGCAAAAACCCCTAACCTGGAACGTCAAAATGGGGGAGAGTTTTCTAAATGGAAGTGTTAGCTTTGCCTAGAGTTTCTTGCAAATACCTAACGACATTTGGTTGGACCATCACTAGATACCCAAGTGCACTATGCGGGCCTATTTCTTCTACATCTAGGGTTCGTCACATAATCCAGTAGGTAACAACAATCAACGTCCAAAGTAAAAGAGGAGTCATAGTAGAAACTATGACAAGGAGTAAGTATCCAAGCAGAAGTCGACATTCCCCATAGAGCATTCCAACCATACTTAGCCATTGGCCAAGTAAAACGGCTTCATCTTCATGGTGCCCCAATAGTTTAACAATCTGAATAATAAACCTCCAAATAGACATTGAAAAAGGACATTCCCAAAACCGGTGAAGTTCTCTTTCTATAATGGGATCAGAACACAAGGGACATGGTAAAGGTTGAGGCTTTACAATGGCACCAACTGGGACACTATCCTGAATAAGCAACCAACTAAAAAACATATGTTATGCAGTGAGCTTTGAGTGCCATATCTTATGAGTTACCGAAAGCACTTGTTGACGTGTGAAACCTTGTCTTGCCATTCGTGTGACAACCTCAGTATTAGGAGAACCCAACCTGATAGACTCCCGTCCTATTTTAGGAATATATTCAAAGAAGTCTCTCTCAAAAAGAAACCACTACGTTTCACCTGGATCCCATGGTAAATCCCGTAAAGGACGAGAAAAGAACCACCATAGAGAAGCAAAATCCCATTGTGAGACAGAAGGATCAACTACGGCTATTTTCCTGCCTTGTAATATAACACGTATATGAAGGGCAAAATGGAGGTTAAGTAAGGGGATTATATCAGGTACATGTTGTGGTATCAATTCTCCAGCATTCGTAGGAGAAAAAACTAGTCCTAAAGGAGGGCCATCCAAGGAAGTTATCCTAGCGATAACTGTAGCATTAAGTGTTGGGATCACTATCCAATCACCAACACAAAAAGATTTTGGCGCACGAGCTAGGAAAACCAACCCATGCGGCAAAGAAGCATGAATATGTGGCATGACAAGATCAACGTAACGCTGGGCATGTATGATACCTTCTTTTGACATGGCCACCTAAAAAGGAGAAAAAGCTGTAGCAAACAGATCAAGCCAGCCCCTAATGTTAGCTGCACTACGAGAGAGCCATCTAGGCCAAGTGCCATCGGTCCAGCTGATCGTTTCTCTCCAAGTAGTGCCCCATCCACTTCTTTGAAGAGTCAGTTAAAAAACAATAGCTGCCGCAAAGCTTCGGATGGACGGCAAGGATCCTTGGTACGTAGCGCAAAACGTAAATCAGAGCTGTGCATTTCCAGCAACGCTTTAGCTATTCCCTGATCCACCTGTCTCAAAGAAAGTTTAGTATTTGCAAAAATTCAATGGTGTCCCAACCCTAGGTCATAATAGTAACTCTTTGCCATGCGTGTCACTCGAAGGACCTTTAGTTTGAGAATTTCATGCCCTCCCACTAGTTAGGATAGGAAGGGGGGGGGGGGGCTCCGTCACGAAAATAAGGTATAGTATATGAATGACTTGTGACTTGTGTTTGAGCTCTCTATTCGAAATGCAGTCCAAAATGAGTGTTGGCAATGCTTTGGGTAGGCCTCATTTTATATCGACCATGAGTATGTATCAATTGTCTCAAGATATAGGCCTCGTGTTTCCTCTGAGCGGCTGTTTGAGATGGGTTCCTACTTGGCCTAGGCCGGGTTTGGGCTCTATATTCAGCACTTGTGGAAGCAAAGTACGATGGAACCCAACAAGTTCAAATAGAGTCCAAGTATGTCATAGTTTTTACTATGACTCCCCTTTACTTTGGACGTTGATTGTTTTTACCTATTGTACTATGTTGATAAGCTCTAGATGTAGTAGGAAACATGCCTGTTTAGTGCACTTGGGTATCTGGTGATGGTCTGGCCAGATGTTAATTAGGTATTTGCAGGAAACTCTAGGCGAAGCTAGAACTTACCTTTTAGAAAACTCTTACCCTGGTTTTTCGTGTCCCGGTTGGGTTAATGATTAGTTCCGATGAGTTCAACATGTCGAATATGTTTAGAAATACCCCTAGGTTTGACAGGTTAGGGTTTAGGGGTCGATGGATAACTCACCAAGTATATTCCCTTTGGGAATGAGATTCCGTGCCAGCCCACTTTATGTAAACAGGAAAATAGGGGGGCCTCTGTCACATAAATAAGGTAGTATGTAGGAGTGAGGGTTCCTGGGTTCATGATTGAGCTTGTTACTCTTCTCCCAATGCAAGCTTTAGCTTATGTCGTTAAGGCACAACCCTTTGTTGTGCTGCCCTAACTTCCAGATAACAGGGGTACGTCCCACCTTTGGGGTAGCTTACCGTTAACGTTGGCGAATCCATGCCTGGGAGGTCTTGTCGGAATGCACGTTTCAAGATGCAGAGGTTGAAGCTTGTCTTCAGCCTCCTCCACGTCAAGCCAGGTGTAGCACTCATGGCCAAGCAAGGGACATTCGTGTCCTTGTCCAACCGTGGGCGTTTGACTGGTTCTCATTACCCAGTTCATGAGGGTTCACTAAGGGGTTCTAGAGTTGGCATTTAGGAGCCATGTTTGTGGCACTTGGTGCAACTCTTGAATCTAAGGGCTATGGCATGATAGTCCACATCGGGGAAGACAGTGTCACATGGAGATGTGACACTGAGCTAAAAGTCACACGATACAACGCCCGAGGCACGCCCTTTGGGGTTGTGTCATGGGCTTGTCGCTAAGGGTTGGATACTCTGACAATCAGGCATGCTTGTGCTCGGGCTAGGGTGCTAAGCCTTGGGCATTTGCTCAAGGGAGGTTAGGTCTCGTAACTAGGTGTGCTTAGGCACACTTGGCTAGGGGAGTGTTCTCCTTGGAATTTAGGGTTGAACAACCTAAGCTTGTTAGCAGGAGCCGTTTCGTGAAGCACTCGCAAGGTCATGTACTTAGAGTTATCCAAACCTAGCCTTAGGGAGTTTGCTTAGCAAAACACTTTTATTCGCCTACAGCGCATACTCGTGTCCTCACTAAGTATTAGCCCTAGGTCTAGGGTATGACTTGGCCATTCAAACCCTTAGGGCTAGTCGTGGTTCAGGGTACCCTTGTCCCCTTAAAGGGGTTGTACTCTCGAATGAGGGTGATTTCTCAAGGGGTAAGTGATGATGCCTTGGCACTATCACGGGGGTATGTGTGAGACACATCTCATTTGTGGAGTTAGGGCATGAGCCTGTCTAGGTCTACTGGGACAGGATCCTAAAGGCTACTCGAGTTATCCTCTAGGGTTCAGGGGATGGTCATTCTAGGGGACTTAGGGTAGGACTCTAAGTCTTCTGCCTAATTGAGCCTGACTCTTAGGGTTATCTTGGAAGACTTAACGTTGCTCACACAGGGTGATGACACCGAATGACCACTTGATAGCCACGTGTTGCCACGTGTTGGCTCTTTAAGTTAAAACTCTAACAAAGTAAACAAAGGAATTGACGGAATCTAAATTGCATTCCGAGATGGGTGTGGGCAATGCCTTTAGGTAGGCCCACTTTCAGATCGGCCATGGGTATGTATCAGCCATCTCAGGTTATAGGCCTTGTGTCTCCTTTGAGGTAGTTGTCCGAGACGGGTTCTTGCTCAGCCTTGGTTGGGTCTAGACTCTACATTCGGCACTCATGGTGCCATGGGTATGTATCAGTTGTCTGAGGACATAGGCCTTGTGTCTCTTTTGAGTGGTTGTCCGAGATGGGTTCTTATTCGGCCTCAGTCAGGTTTGGACTCTACATTCGGCACTCGTGGTCCAAAGTAGGATGGAATACTGGAACAACTGTGATTACTCTCTCGATGCCACATATCTTGTGGCGCTAGCTAGTGGTTGCAGCCGATGTTTCCAATGCTCATGCGAGTTCAAGCTCTGCCTCGGCTCCATGGGGTCCTTGGTTTGTTTACCTATGCCAGTGTGGTTTGCACCTCGATGCTGATTCCTGGGTAGCTTGCATTTCGCTTTCTTAGGATGCCAGTGCATGGAGGTTGCTTGCCATAGCTCTCTAACCCTTTGCTCTGACTTGCTAGCATTTTGCAACTCTGACCTTTTGATTGGTGAGGCCTCTTCATTGGGGCCTTTAGCTCGGGCATTGGTCCGATCATGTTGTTGATCTGCATATGGTATAGAGTGCCCATAGCTTTGGCAAGTGGGTACTCATGCGATGCATGGGCCGGATCATGCTTGACCTTCGTATGGTATAGAGCACCCATAGCTTTGGCGAGTGGGTACTCATGCGATGTGAGGGCCGCTATTGTTGCATTCGTTGGTTGGATAGGGGCCTCGATAACTCGTGTGAATGGTTCCGCTCCAAAGTGTGTTGGTTTGTCTCTATGGAGTGGATGTTTGCTACCAATTGGGGCAACTCTTTTGTGCCAAACCTTTGTGTGGTCACATTGGGAGTGTGCATCTCGGGTTCTCGGATGGCTACATTGCATGCCAAGGAGTGTGACTCTCGGGCTCCTGCTGTCCCTTTGTGGCCATACTTGGTTTCAAGCAATAGGAGTGTGGACCCATACTTGAGTGACTGCCCTAGGTTTTGGATTCGGCTCAGTCACAATGGGGTGTGTGTTCCAAGTTCAGATGATATGCCATGCATGCCTATGGGAGTGTGGGTCCGTGCTTGCTTGAATGGCTCCCCTACGTGCTAGGTCGGGTTCAGATCTGAACTTGGTCTGGTTCAATACATAAGTGTGCGTCTTAGGTTCTCAGATGGCTACCCTATGTGTCGTGCTTCGGCTTGGCTGGGAGTGTGCATCTTGGGCTCCTAGATGCCTACCTTGAGTGCTAGGTCGGGTTCATGTTTGGGGAGTGTGTGCCTTGAGTTCAAATTGCTGCCTTGTGTACATGTATATACACACGCATGGTGGTTCATTTGTAATATATACTATAACCATTTTCGAAGTAAAGACTGCTAGGAACTTCATCTTGTTGGCTGCCATTGCGATAACCTAAATGGGGTCCCTGCTTATATTCCCTTTTTATCCTTTCTTTTATTACTTTCCCTAGAATATGCTGAGTATACGAAGACATGCTGATGTGTTCAAACAAGGTGGCTGAAGAGCTACCTAACGTATAGTTTAGGAGTTAAAGTTCTTGAATTTAAATCACAATGAAATTTAATTATGATTTCATTTAAAATGAATTGGTCACCTAATTGGTATTCAATACTTCAAATTCGATTGTGATTAATAATTACGTAGTTGATATCCAATGTTTAAAATTACGTCGTTCAATACCTGATATTAAGCACTAGTGAATATAAAATAGTATACACACTTACATAAGCAAATTAGTAATTCTCACGATGTTCAATATAATATTTTTGACAAACATATTGACATGAAAACGTTGCCAAAGATGATATATTAATTATAAAACTTAAAAGTTTTAAATTTGTAATACATTATAAATCTTGTCTAGCTAATTATTGTGCTGGTTAAAAAATAGTTAAAGTAATATGAGTATATTTTGATATGTGGCATGATTGGTTAGTTCCAATAATATAGGTAGTGTATATGCAATCTCCTATTTCTTTCTTATTAAAGAGTGATAAATAAAAAAACATGAATAAAAGAAACAGTTCCACCATCTTCATTACTATATTGTCAATTGGTTTAGTTAATTTGCAGTTTTCAAGTACGTAAGTATGTATGGTTTGATTTGGTTAATTTGCATTTTTTATTTACGTAAGTATGTATGGTTTATTTAAGATCTTATATGCCCTTATTTTATTTTTTAAATGCTATCCATCTTGTTTGTTTGTTTGTTTGTTTGCTTACAAGGAAGCACATTAATTATGTTTAATTAGCAAATTATGAGTTATTCTCATTTTACCATTCTATTCTCCAAAATGTATGAGATTCTTTGTATCACTGCTCGAAATGTCGTAGTAGGCACTGCGGGGGAAATTCATCAGTCACGTGTTAAGAGCTTCCTGGATCTGTTTCTCACTTCCCATGAGCACTTGATATTTCTTTGTTCAAAATCACTAGACCAACGTGCGTACGTATGTTTATACATATGTACCCAGATTATACAGTGTTGCAATTATGTCCGTGTTAACATACGGAATCTGTGGTGCTCTCCACCTCGGCACGTTATTCAATGTTCATGAGTATAAATTACAATTATTTAAACTAGTAATTAACTAACTCATCTCAATGTATAATGTATACTATACAACGTTACATACAGCTAAAGTGGCAAGTTTGGTACACATGCACGCAACACCTGTGTGTGTGTGAAGCATAAGACCGATTGGAGCTGTGTTCATTGACTAGAGGTTGCTATTAATACACATACTTCATATTAGTATCACAGAGCTGTAATAAAAACATAGACGTGTGTGTCTGTGTGAGAGAAAGAGAAAGACGTTTTTTTATTGAAATGAATTGGATGCAGAAAGTTATTCTACGGTTCTAAATACCACGCGGAATACCCTGTAAGTCAGAAATAGTTAAGTTCCCAAATTGTATCCGTGCCTCTCCAAGGTTATTAGCTTGTGCGGGCAAAGGAGCATGTGCAGGAGGCTGAAAACAACACACAATATGTATATATATATATATATATATGCTTATTAACAAGCATGTTATATGGGTCTCTAGCACAAACTTGATAAAATATTCCATTTCTTCTACTGAATGGAGCACACATTGTATTATAACAACCAGCAGGCCCCAATATGTCATGTATACGTTGATGAAGAGAATATACAACGTCCACAAAGCAAGAACCGAAAGACAAGGGAGCACATAGCCAAGCAACTAACTTCAACAGAGATACAAACACTTGCACAAACACACACACAACACTTTAAAGCAAATCTGAATGAGGATTTTTATAGAATGAGAGTATTGTATATATGCATACGAAAACATACCGGTTCGGAAGAACTGCCCCTTGATTGAGAATCAGGTTGTGATTCAGCACCAGGGTTTGCGTTACACTGTTGTAACTTTAACAAGAGGTCAGGATGAAACTTTGTAAAGCAGCCTTCGGGTGGCGTAGGTATCATTGTCCTGCAGTAATGTTGATGGGTCCCCAACCATCGTAGACAGCAACCGTAGGAGTTTATTAGCTTAAGAATCTCATTGCACGTCCAGCAGCATAGCTTGCTGAACAAATAAAAAGTTATTCATTAATTACGTTACTCATTCTATAGGTTATTTTATACGAGAGCGGGGAGTGTGAGGGGTTGTGTGTGTGTGTGTGTGAGAGAGAGAGAGGGGCGGGGGGGGGTGTGTGTGAGATAGAGAGAGTTAAATTACCTTACACCGATGTATACTTGCATGGTGCTCAATTGTTCCAGTGTATAAGTCTCAAGTAGAAACTTCAAAACCAATAACTCACAATGCATCAGAAATGTGACGATTTCCGTACGTGTTATATGTTCGTCTTCCTCGTCTCCCTTCACGTTCCATATCCCAGCTGATGGTTTGAGGATCCAACACAATAATCTGTCCTTGCAATAATGTTGGGCATCGAACCACAAACTATAGCACATATTTTAAAACATTAAAATGTATATATATATAATAACAATTATATACTTAGTTAACTAAGATGGACCGGTCTCTATCTCTCACACACACACAACCTCTCTCTCTCACACACACACAACCCCTCTCTCTCCTCTCACACACACAACCCCTCTCTCTCTCTCACACACACACATCCCCCTCTCTCTCTCACACACACACACAACCTGTGCTGCCCTCCAAAAAGTTATTACTCATGTTTTTTGAACTTCATTAAGTACTTCAGTTTTACTTATCATTTTTACTGTACTTAAGAGATGTTCGTGGTTTGCAGGAATATTAATCATTGATGTATTTGTTGCTTTATACCACTGTTTTATCTTATCCTAAATCAAATAAAAACAGTTTATACAAATTCTCTCACACACACATTTATATATATTAATTACCTTTGTAATAGTAATTACCTGCAATTTAAGCTTGCTTCTGCTGGTTATGATAGTAAAAGCTTGAAGTATTAAGACATCTTCATCCCCACTACACAACAAAAATAAATTAATCTCTCAGAAATTATCTAAAGTAAACTGCATTAATAGAGATATTGGTATCAAAATTGATATGCTATTTATATGAATGTATATTTGTATATACATTCACATCTGTAAGTCTGTATATATATGTTTCAAATTAATTTCAGCTGTTTTGAACGCCTACTATGCACAGTAGTCTATTTCTTGTGTGTGTGTGTGTCTATATATATATATTATATATATAAATATAAATATATATATAATATATATATATATATATATATATAATATGTTTATAAGATGCATATATGTATACAATATATGTTTCAAAAACAAAATATTCTGTATAGTCAGAGAAACACATATTGCGGGATATATATGGATCGGATATATATATATATATACATAGTGTATTTAGTGTATATTTAACACAACCACATGGTGTCGGATATATATATATATATATATGTATGAATGGTGCATATATACCCGTTCTTAGCCAATATAAAAATCTATTAAAGCACTTGAAGAAAATTTTTACATTAACATTATCATGGCCTGTATTACTTGCTACTGCTATTATTTATTCAATTTTCGATATAGCATACACATTATAGTCCACTATAAACAATCAATTACATGAGAAACTGCATATGCTTCAAAGAACTTACCATGTTTACTGGGAGCTCGACAGAGCACATAGGCGATACAATCGTAGCCTTGCTCATCAACACTTATTCTCATTTCCTTATTTAGCAGGCTTCTCCCCTGTATCTCCACTAATATTTTGATATTTCTTTATGAAGCTGATAGTATACTTGTTGATTCGGCATGATAGGAGCTTTTTTACATTCGTTGGAACACCAAGAAAGACTAGTATGTATATCTTCATGCTTATGTGATTATTTATATAGATTATTAAGTTTACACTTAAGTTGTATTATATATAACATAAAATGTGATTACATATGTATATATATTATATATATTATAAGAGAATACGAGGTAATTAAATTTGTTTTATTTTATCATAAGAAAATTAAAAGAAAAATAAGAATATTACGTACCGCTGCATTAGTTATATGTAAACATGTAATATAAACTTCATACCATGTGTATATAGTATAGTTGTATATCATGTGTTTTATTTATCAAAAGAAATTGATTACATATCTACATTAAGTATATTCTATCTGAACACCTTTGAGAAAAGGTATATTGTGTCCTTTGCCAGTGAGCATATACTTCCTAGTGCTAAATGTGTGTGCGTGGGTTGCTGTTGTACGTGTGTGGTAACTTGTGTGGATGTGTAGTTTGTCATATAATATACATATATGTATATATAGATGCCTACGTAGTGTATGTGCCATTTAAAAAAAAAAATAATTTATAACTGACAAAGTATATATCTTGACGTTTAGGCTGTATCACACCGTCCATCCATAATCTAGGTGGATGGAGTTTTTAAAAAAAGGGACTATTATAAAATTACTATATTTCAATAACATGTATATATTCAAAACTCTGAAAAAGAAATGTGAATAGTACTATAGAATTAATTATTTCAAATGTGCTTAAGGTATTTAATAGATTAAAAGCTAAGTAAATCATAAGTTTGATTACAGATTTTAAAGTTTTCTATCAAATTCTGTTTAATAAGAAAATGAATTGTGAATCTATGTTAAAATCTAACTATTTCAAATTTATCACGTCTGCCGAGGAACACTAAAAGAGAATACGGTATTAGGTCTATACTCCATGTGACGGTGCATGATCATTTAAATGCAACGGCTGAGATTTATCCATGCAAATCTCAAGAATAATGAATTGTTCCATATCAATTTATTTCTTCTAGTATATTCCTTATTTTATGGCATCTCTCTACATTTGTAATCCGACCATGAAATTCACCCACGCATACGGTTTGCAGGGTGCCGAATCTTCATACGATGGTACTGTGTAAATTAAATTAAACTAACCACACCAATAAAATGCTAATATATCTTCTTACGCTTCAAAGAAAGTTAGAGAGAGATTAGTCTTTTATTTATAGACTATATGTTACATAGTTTTAATTTTTATAATACAATTTTGTATATAATATATTATACATATGTTGTGATGTAAATAGATTTTAATGTACTCTCTCTCTCTTTTAAAATTCAAACAAGAGAGTAAAATTAAAATATAATTATATATATAATTATTAAATTAAAATCTATTTCAATTTGTGCACTTACATGAATTATGTGAATTCAACTCTGAAAATTGAATGTGATGATTTACTTTTTTATTTGCCCTATTTTTTCTTATTTAAATACATATAAACATAGAATCTTAAGGTCTTTAAAAAAATCGCTTGAAGTCATCTTAAAACCTAACTTGGAGCTTTTTAACTGAATATGAACGTGAACCCACACTTCTCATATAATTCATGCATACATGTATTGATATATATACGGACGTACATACCTACTTAAGATATAGAATATGTCGTATGTGTGTGTGAGAGAGGGGGGAGAGAGAGGAGTACGACAATACTAGTAACTTGACCCTTATTATACTCATGTATATATACCTGTTTGTGTGTATGCATGGGTAAACATAGGAGGTTACATGTTCAACTTAATAATAAACTTAATAAGTTAAAAATAATAATTAAATTAAGGGTCCAACTTAGGACTAAGTTCAAAATAATGAGTTATATTTTTATTAAATATTTAATTATTATTAAATAGTTATGTGTACCAGTAAACAGTTAATTTATTTTTTCACTAGTCCCATAAGTTAGGACTAACGGCCTTATTATATAGAAGTATTTACAAGGGTTTTTCAAAAGTCGACGTATGTGTAAGGGATTTGTAAAGAATTCTTGTGCCACATAGGCAATGCTGATTAGGAGAGTGAAGGCTTATGTGACACCTCTCTGCAATAACTGCACCTTATAAATCATCCCATTCTCGACGCCCTTGAGGCGTCGAGAGAGAAGGGATTCTCGTTCTTTCACGATATTTATGAAGTTGACCAGAAAACATTGACCAATACCCTAGAGTGCCAGAGTTCAGAGGAGATGGAAGAAGATCTAATCGAGACACAAGCTGGTGAGTGGACTCCATCGCCTCCACCACCATACCACCTTCATTGCTATCTATGGCACCCAGCTCTCCACGAGCAGCTTCACCATCATATGCCAGGTATGCAAGTGTGCAACAGATGGCATACATTCCTTTGGCAGGAGAAGCAGCAGCAATGACCTCTAGCTCCACTGACTTGCTGGGTTCTTGGGCTAGAGCATCAAACGTTTGCCTCCATTCAACAACAGTGAACACCATGGCATCGGCTAGGACAACAACAGGTCCAACAATTATTGCTACAACTGGAAGCACTATGGCATCAGCCATAGATTTCACAGCACCTGCTACCAATTCTACTCTTTTAAACTCTGAGTCAATCCCAGCCTTCCACTCAGTAGCAATGGCGCCTAATGAGGCTAGTCCGATTGCATCAAGAGGAAGGGGTCATGGCCAAGGAAGAGGGACAGAGGCAAGAAAAGGACGTGGCCGAGGACGTGTGACCACAACAACACGAAAACGAAAACAGACTTTAACAGGCCATGAAGAACAGGCTGAGCAGCAAGGAGCCGAGAACAACATGGAAGAGGCAGTTGCTTGGAGGCGGTTCACCGAAGAAGAGCTAAGTCAGCTAGTCCAGTTTCGCCTAGAGATGCATTCCAAATTCACAAGGAATAGTCCACATCAAGAATTTTGGGTGCGGATACAAGCAAAGATGGTTGCGAAGGGCTTTCCACGACGAGAATGGCAGAGCTACAGAGATAAGTGGGACAACGAGTACAAGCGCTACCAGTTGGAGTTGAAGAAGCATTATGATGGAGATCCATCAAGTCATGCACCACCAACCAAAAGTTGTCTTTCACAGTCGGTACCAAAGTGATTCTGGAGGAGCACGTGGTTCAACTTGTTCTACTAAGACAGCAGGCCAGGAATCAGGATTGGGCGGAAGCGAATGCGCCGGTCTGGTTCTAGATTCAATGAAGAGTTCAACCCCCTTCAGCAGGCTTTGCAAGACGTCCATGAGAGCAACCAGGCCTTCCAGAAGCAGATTCTTGAGGTACTATCCTCTGGAGGCTCATCACGTCTAGGTATGTACAAGGTGCTCATTTATTAAAGTTAATCGGTGATTTGTAATAATAGAGACTCCAATGGAGAATCCTTGTGACACGAGGGTGGAACAGTGGCTGGAGTCTCTGGGGATGAAAGAGTGGGCAAAGAACTTCGCTGTTGGATGTGTGAATTGGGATAATCTTCGCTATTTAAAGGAAGAAGACGTTGTGAGGGCCTTGGACTACCAATTGGACCAGCAAGAAAGATTGCAGCTCAATTAATCATGCTTCAGGAGGAAGAAGTAAAAGAATAGTTTCACTATGATAGCTGCTTGTAGGTACCATAGTTCGTAAATAATTTTAAGTATAAAGGAAGACATTCGAGATTAACACATTGTTTGTTGTATTATATTCAAAAAACTTAATAGAGTATCCTCTGGTAGTAGCCCTCTGTGTAAGGTGCGAGCTTTGTGCTGATAAGATATACGCCTTACGGACGACTCGTACATCTGCCTGCTCTCTAGCCTAGTCTGTATCTCTCCCAGCTCCTCCTCGAGCGCCTTAGAGAGCTTATCCCGGCCCTTACTGCAGCCGAGTTCCGTATCAAACTCTGGCACGAGTTCAACAGGTTCCTGCCGACTCAATATCGCGGTTTCGGCTAGTGAACCGGCGTCCGTAATCGCTTACCGGCCGCTAACCTGTTTATCTGTCTGTCTACCTCAAGGCTCACTTCTTGAAGGCTGGCACTCACGAATACAGGCCGAGACACTGCAAGCTTCCGTGAAGCAGTGTGTATCTGATGGTGGACTGGATCTGTGTACGTACATCCAACGTCCAGTATCCATTTCGTGTTCCAGTAATGGAAGCTTGAGCTCCATCAGTATATCACGTTCCTCATCAGCGTACAAGTCACCGAGTTTCACACTTCCATGAGTGGAGTCTTCCGAAACGGTGCTTCTGTAGCTTCCAGCTTGTATGGTTTTTATCTCGGACACCGGCATTCCGGTACCGGAGTACAAGAAGAGACAACGAGCTGCACGTATACATACTAGCCAAAAATCTAATCCTGCAATTTATATAGAACATATATTATTATTATTTTTACTATTATTATTATTAACTTACTTTCTATTGAGAACATCATTCCCCGTGAAAGCAAGTAGAGCAAAAGCATATACATTTCTTGGATAAACCTGAAAAAAAAAATTAATAATATAGTGTATGCACGTATACATACCACATGACTCACCTTGATGTCTATTCTCCTGTACGGCCGGTCTTGAAGATGGCATATTCCCATAAACATGTTCGGTTGTGTACCTCCCTGTTTAAATATAACATTGTACATCTATGTTATTAAACAAATGGATTATATTAAAATAAATTATATTTAATTGATTATTATAGTATATAAATACTGATATTAGTGATTAAATTAACATATGATATTACCTTTCTAGCGTTTTCATCAACGTGAAGTCCATCTACAACAAATTGTGTTCTCCGTAGTTCTTGTACAAGTCTAGCCAATAGATACTGATGGCTATATAAAAACAGAAATAGAACTTAGTGCACACAAACCCCCCCACACAAACCCACACACTCACACACACACAGTGTAAATGCACGTACATATATTTACATATATACATATAGCGTGCGTGCGTGCGTGTGAGATATCAATACCAGATATTTAGATCCACGCATATATATATTCTACACAGAATGTTGTATATATATACACACGCACGCACGACTTATTTGTACAACAATGAACTCCATAAACACGTAACACCACACATACACACACACACACACATGTGTGTGTGTGTGAAATATACACACATGTGCTGGTCCATCTTTGAAATCTTAAGAATCTGTTTATGTAGATACATACACATCTACACACATATACACATACATATTCATATAAGCAGTTTATATCTACATGTATAATACATGATTGTGTAAAGTTATACATGTATACATCCAAAAATTGTGTAAAATTATACATGTATACATCTAAAGAATTGTGTAAAATTACCTGTAATCTAGTTGAATTTACTCCACACTCAAGGAAGAGCGCACAAATGCCCGACAATATCCCTTGCCGCTTATTTCCGGATTCCTTGAAATCTAAGGATTTCTTGCATCTCTTCTTTCTTGCTTCTCTGAATTCTCCCTCTTCTTCTTGCACATCGTTGAAGGCGTCTTCTTCACATATTCCCTGCTTCTTCATAATTAGGGCACTGTAACGCATTTTACAAATATAATAAACCCTTTTCTCGAATTATCTTAAGGTTTTATATTTTATAGCATATATAGCTAGCTTCACTCAACAGTTACGATTTTGCATCATTTTTTCAGCTCCAAAAACTCTGAGAAAGGCTATTCCTTATGTGCTCTGCTGTCTCCTGTGATCCGTCGTCCCATCCAGTTTGTGCATTGTTGTCCCATCCAGTTTGTGCATTGTTATCCTCATCGTTGTTGAAGCGTGCTAGGAACTCCGCCCTGTCCTAATGGGCAGCATCTAGTTCATTTAACCCAGCAGTTGCAATGACTTGCTCTGAACTCTGGCTAGTTCGAGCAGCTCTTACTGCTAGCAAGGACAGTTCGTTGTTGCTCAATCCAGCACATGTCCACTGGCTCATTCCTATGGAGAAGCATGTTGTGCAAGGTACAACACACACCAACCATTTGCACAATAGTGTCCAAATCTGACTGCATCCTTGATAATAGGATGCGCCACCTTCCCTTCAATTGTCCAAAAGTTCTCTCCACGATAATTCGTGTTGCACTCAACACATAGTTGAAGTGCCTTTGTTGTGGAGAAAGTTGTCCACGCTCCCTCTTGTACGGACACATCATCCAGGACTTTGGAGGATGAAAGGCTGTATCACCAAGTAGCCAATATCCTTGTTGTTGGAGCTGTCCGCTTTCAATCATGCGGCCCAAGTTGGACATTTTCAAAACACGATTGTCATGAAAATATCAATAAGCTCTGCCCATTCTCCACGTATTCCATAGGGTAGATTAGCGTGTGTGTGTGTGTTTGTCATGGTTTGCAAAAACAGAGATAGTTTACCATTTTTTTCTTCCATACAACATGTTCCCAGATACTCCATTACAATGTTATTCTAATGGTTTTAACTGGAGGCAGTCATCTGCAACTACATGGAATATCTCCCGCATTTGCTTTGCCTCCTCTTCTGCATAAATGTGTGTGTGTGTCTGTGTGCTTACGGAATGCATAACATGTTTCGTATGTTTTTATGGAAAAATGTGTGCTATAGACGTATTTTCAATGGTCTCTGTGTGTGTGTGTTTACATGGATACCTGATGCCTGCAACTCCATTTTCAACTGTCTCCCCAACTCACTTTCTGCCTGCATTTCAAAAATAATTAGCCTCTCTTTCTCTCTCTCTCTCTCACTCACACACACACACACACATGTTCCTTGCTTATAATACACTATTGTACAAGCTCCTTGATTCTTTTAAGTTGGACCTCCTCCCCGCCTTCAGTTATGGGTAAAACAGATACAAGGGCATCAAACTGCATATATAATCAATGATCTCTCTCTCTCTCACACACACACACACCTACCTGTTTAGCGGCTTGTGCAAGGTCATGTTGTTGCTCTGCTGCTTGTGGATTGGGACGTACTGGTGCAGCATCCCGCTGCAGTGTACCGAATGTATTGACTGCCAGTAAGGCTATCTTTTCACCTGCTCCTGCAGCTGCGTGATCGTGTCCATCCCACCCTAATTAGGGGCTACTTGTCTCAAATACGTGCCACGCGTGAGTTTGTATTTATATGTATACATATACATACATATCTACACAACAAATGATACTGTACGTGTATTATGTCTTGGAAAATAAACGTTAATACTCTTGGCAAGTTTGATGTGTGCATGCAACAAAACAGGTTGTCTAAGTGGCTTGGTACATGAACGAACAATGAAAACTATACTCACAAGTTTCTTATGTTTTACACCTTTTATAAGTGCATTTAACATGCACCTCACTTTTACACAAGTTTTTTGCCAACAAAAAAACTTGACGAATCGTATAAATATAATTTTCAAGAGAACATTATAGAATATATAAAAATCTTCAATGACATGGTGTTAAAAGCACGATTCGTAAACATTTATTAATTCTCACACCATGTGCATTTTAACACACTCAACATTGGCCTTTTCATGCCAATAATAAAATTTGTGTTGAGGGTGTTAAATCATGACTTTCTTAATCTATTTCAATTTCTTAAAATGAAAACCTGACAACCTTTGGGTGTGTAAAGAATCCATAGTGATATTTTAGGATATGAATATATTGATTTTTAAAAATACTTTAGAAATATTAAAACTTTGGAACAACTTTGTGTTTTAACACATGATTAATGTCATACATTCATTTACTAAGCCTGTTACAAAAACTTTTTTTAACACATATTAAATATATTTTGAGAATTTTTAAACTCTTGTGTAAAACAAGATATAATGTAATATCCTACATGTATATATACTTTTACATGCAGACATTTATATTTATAGCACGTATAATGATACCTTGGTAAATAGAATGATACCATAAGCAGCATCTAATATTTAAGTATTTAAATTTACACAAGAATCGATGCATGCAAATATAATGTGCAATATTAACACACAAGCTACAACGACGTTCTTAACACATATTGGTTCGTATTATTTCACGTCACTTGTTTATCCTTTATTCCGCCGCCCGTTCATTTTATACTATGCTTGCTACGAAAACTCCTTTATGTGTATTATATACCTACGTATTAACAATGCTAAACTTAGAAAAGTAATATTTATAAATTAAAAAAAAGCATTAATATGCTGAGATGATTTAATATTTAATTATTTAAAGTTACACAAGATGCACTTTTAAAATATAATTTGCAATACTAACATGTTTTTAACACACAAGCTATTTAACACACGCTGGTTCATATACTAAGCCTGTAAAACTCCCGACCATTGCATTTAATGCACCACTGCCACCATCTCACGTACGCCATACACGTATGAAGCTATGATATATGTTTCTAATCGAATTTTTATAAATAATAAAAAAAATTGAAACTCCATATTCCATAAATATGTTAGTTTTGTGTAAAGCTTTCATGATCATGACATTTGGAAAATTCTTTAACTCAAGAATTTAGTTATAACAATAAATTTGGAAAAACAAATTCATCTTTTTTCATATGGTGTTATAAGGTATATCATTTTTATAAATAATATTAATAAATACATTTACTATCAATGCACGACGTGTGTGTGTGTGTGTGTGTTTTGTAAATAGTAAGTTCACAACACACACATACACACGCGTGTGTATTGTACTTATGCAACATACACACACAAAACATGCCCTCATGTATATATAAGCTTTATAACATAACTTGCCATTGTTCAAAAGTTCTAAGATAAAGATAAGAGTCTGTTTAACGTCTCGCAACGGCCTCTTCACTTCTATGTGCTTAAGTATGCAGCCACACCTAAATTTACGTCTGTGATAAATTAAATTTTCTTGGCATTATCTTATAAAATTTTATACTTTAAAATATAAAATATACTATATAACTTTTTATGAAAGAATTCAATTGAAATTAGGTTAAAACAGTAAAATGGAGGCACAATATGCATTTTCACCGGAGACCTTCGAATTAAAGATAGAATTATCATAAAACAATATAATATTTGTGGAAAGGAATATTCGTTCTTTTAGAAATAAAGCTTCTTTTCTTTACATTTTAATACAATATTAAGTACATTAATTTAAATTTTTGTCAAACTTGTGATTCATGCTGGATTGAACAGTAAGCAAGAACAACTCATATATCTCATATATGCAATGTCCTAAGCATTTTCATATACACAGTGTGCATAAATGATATATATAGAAAAAAAGATGTATATATAATGCAATATATACACTGTTGCATATAACCCGTCCTGAAACCAAGAACAATACCAACCCCATGTGTTGCACGCACCACCTCGTACATCAAATGCAAACAGCCAAATATATATTTATAAAACTCCCGCATACATACCTGTGTTCTTTCAATGCCAAATACATACCTTGAGTTTAGTCTGCTTAAAAATTAATTTAAATTAATCCATTATTATTCATTACTTCATGCCTTAAACGTCTGTTTATTACTGTTGATGCCAACATATTATACACCATACTTCAACTATATAAAGTAATATAAAATATAGTATATTCTCGATGTGAAAACGATTACAAACTATGGAGGATGAAGTCCATTTGTGCGTCTAAGACATGTATAACATGTCTAAAAGAACGAATATTATGCAATATATCCTGAAGTTAAATATACGACATCATTTTCTACCTGCTTGAGCAATAGTTATTTCTTTATACCAACATGTTAGTTAGCTTGCCAAACCAAAGGAATCGAAAATCTTTCTTAATCTGACCTTACATACATGTGTGTGCGTGTGTGCACGTAATGAGACTATAATACGTGATTAGAATTGCATAATGTACATATTTTCAGTATAAATACAACTTCATACATGTCTAAGTTATATCAATGGCTCGTGTTCTTCATTTCCTTTTGTTTGTTATTTCATCTTCCTTTACATCCGTAGCTGCAAAGCTCAAGGTAAATTAAAAAATACACACATGAGAGAGAGAGATGCGTTTTTATGTCCATGTCATTACATAACATTTTTTCTTGTTATATAACATTGATAAAAATATAGAATTTATTTATTTATTTTTCACTTTCAGCATGTACAGAAGTTTTAGAGAGTGTGCAGCAGATCCTGTTGGCTGCCGGTGGCACTGATGAAACTACAACAAATTTCTTAATCCCCATATTAAGCTCTCTAATTACAGGAGTTCCCATTGAGACACTCACAGAACAGCTGCTTAGTTTCTTCATAAATGTCCTCCTAGGTAAAGCTTCTCCTGTAATTTTTATAGCAGTTTTTACTCAGTGAAGTCACGTGACTCAGATAAATTATGTATTCCCTAGTTGAATAACATAAGGGCATTTTCATAAATAAATACCAATTGGCTTTTTGTCGAGTTGGCATAAGGAGAGAGGATAATTTTGCCTCACATCAACTAGAAATTAAAGAGAAGATTTTTTTAGAATTAAATAAGGGAAAGGTCTCTAGTTTGTCATTGTTTAGTATGACAAAAGCTCATTGGAAGGATATGGGGTTCATGTTCAATACAACAAATGCCTTTAAATCTTTGATGGAGGAAATAAAGTTAACTTGGGATACCTCGTATAACTCAGCAACACAAAACTACCCTTACCTCAGTTTAACAAATGAAGTCATATTGTCCCTCTTTAATTGAGTGTGTGAGATGTGGGGCATTTTATATTCGCAAGGTGGAGATTAGTGGAAGGGTAGGCTTATATATAGATTATGTAGTGGTGTTAAGATTTCAGGCTAGTTTAAGTTTGATGTTATTCCACTTCGTAATGAGGTATTACGGGTAGTGGTTACAAGTCTATGTCAATTGGCAAATTGGTTTGAAAAATATTGGTTTCACTTATCAATGGGCACAACACTTAGCAATGGTTGCAAACATCAAACAAGTTTATTGACTTTAAAAATTCCTTTATTTACAAGGGTAAAGGTTACACTTAAACATAACTTTAATAATGAGAAGCTAAGAAGTTAATTATTTATAACCTTCTAATTTACACTTTGACATGCCTAGGTTGGGAGGGAGAGGAAATATGTAGCAAATAGGGCTCTAAAGGATGAGTTTTTGGTTGGCTTGGAACACTTTGGTACTATGGCATATGTCATAGTTTTTACTATACTCCTCTTTACTTTGGACGTTGATGTTGTTACCTACTGTACTATGTTGACAAGCCCTAGATGTAGTGAGAAACAGCCCCGCTTTAGTGCACTTAGGTGTTTAGGGGTAGTTCGGCCGGTTGTCCTTAGATATCTCGAGAAACTCTAAGCGAAGGTAGCACTTACCTTCTAGAAAACTCTTACCCTCGTTTTTCGTGTCCCGGTTAGATTAATGGCTAGTTCCGGTGAGTTCGGCATGTCGATATGCTTAAAAATACCCCCAGGTTTGACAACTTAAGGTTTAGGGTCGATGGATAACTCACCAAGTATGTTCCCTCTGGAATGAGATTTCAGTGCTAGCCCACTTATGTAAATAGGAAAACAAGGGGGGGGGGCCTCTGTCACATAAATAAAGTAGTATAGGAGTGAGGGTTCCTGGGTTCATGACTGAGCTCGTTACTCTTCTCCCGGTGCAAGCTCTAGTTTGTGTCGTCAAGGCACAACCCTCTATTGTGCCACCCTAACTTCCAGATGCCAGGGGTACCTCCCACCTTCGGGGTAGCTTACCCTTAACGTTGGCGAATCCATGCCTGGGAGGTCTTGTCGGAATGCACGTTCCAAGAGGCAGAGGTTGAGGCTTGTCTCCAGCCTCCTCCTCCACGTCAAGCTAAGTGTAGCACTCATGGCCAAGCAAGGCACATCCGTGTCCTTGTCCAACTGTGGGCGTGGTTTGACATGTTCACATTACTTGGTTCCTGAGGGTTCATAAAGGGGTTCTAGAGGGCATTTAGGAGCCACGTTTGTGGTACTTGGTGCAACTCTTGAATCTAAGGGCTATGGCATGATAGCCCACATCGGGGAAGGCAGTGTCACATGGAGATGTGACACTGGGCTAAACGTCACATGGTACAACGCCTGAGGCACGCCCTTTGGGGTTATGTCATGGGCTTGTCGCCAAGGGGTTGGATACTTTAGCAAACAGACATGCTTGTGCTTGCACTAGGGTGCTAAGCCTTGGGCATCCGCTCAAGGGAGGTTAGGTCTCATAACTAGGTGTGCTTTGGCACACTTGGCTAGGGGAGTGTTCTCCTTGGAATTCAAGGGTTGAACAACCTAAGCATGTTAGCAGGCCCTTTCGTGAGGCACTCGCAAGGTCATGTGCTTAGGGTTATCCCAAACCTAGCCTTAGGGAGTTTGCTTAGCAGAACACTCGTGTCCGCCTACGGCGCACACTCGTGTCCTCACTAAGTACTAGCCCTAGGTCTAGGGTATAACTTGGCCACTCAAACCCTTAGGAGTCGTGGTTCAGGGTACCCCTTGTCGCCCTAAAGGGGTTGTACTCCCGGATGAGGGTGATTCCTCAAGGGGTAAGTGACGATGCCTTAGCTCTGTCAGGGGTATGTGTGGAACACACGTCTCCTTGATGGGGGTTAGGGCATGAGCCTGTCTAGGTCTTCTAGGGCAAGACCCTAAGTCAACTAGGGTTATCCCTCAAGGGTTTTGGGGGTAGACACTCTAGGGAGACTTAGGCTAAACCCTAAGTCAACTAGGGTTATCCCTCAAGGGTTCTGGGGGCAGACATTCTAGGGAGACTTAGGCTAAACCCTAAGTCTCCTGTCCACTTGGGCATTAGAGTCTAACCCTAGGGGTCGTTGGGGTTGTTCTGGGAAACTTAGCGTTGCTCACACAGGGTGATGACGCCGAATGGCCACCTGGCAGCCACGTGTTGGCCCTTTGGGTTAAAACTCTGACAATTGGTATCGGAGCCTATTCTCTACGGTCAGTAGGACTACCTAAAGTGTAGTGTGTTTTAGGGTTTAGTTAGTTCTAAATTCTTGAAGTACTTATCACTTTCGGCTAAGTCTGAATTCTGCGTGAGAGTTGGTCCTGAGATCTATAACTCTTCAGAGTACACTACTTTAAGTGGGTGTGGGTTATGGACCCAATGTCGAAGGTAGCACTTGGAAGGCAACTTCCAAGTTGTATGCCAGGTTACTTTCCTTATGGTTCAGGTTACTTTACCATATACTTCCACAAGACGTGGCGTGTTAGTTTGTTCTGGCTTACAAACTAAGTCTTGTGAAGTGGGTCTTGTGATATCCTAAGCTTACACATTATTGAAAATTTTTCTTTTTCTTTAAGGTGTTTGAATTTGGGATAACACATGATTTGGAAACAGACAGTGTCCATTGAGTTTTGGCTTAGGCAAGATTCAATATCAGTTCAGCAATAGTGTTCAAACGGGGAAAGACTTATGTTCAGAAGTGCATCTTTGACTTCGGAGAAGGGGCATATTCAAACATAAGATGAACACTACATTTTGACATAAAGTGTAAATAAGCTCTTTATAGTGCATGTTTCCGAGAGTGTAACTCTAGAAGCAGACTATGGTGATGAACTTATAATACAACAAATGTCAAATATTAACATATGATGAATATGTTAAGCAGTTGGTTCGAAGATCCAATGTAATCAAAGTATTGTCCGATGTGCAATATTTGATGACGCTAGCTGCAAGTAACATTAGGTGAAATAGTTTACTAAGTTCAAGTCCTATTTGAACAAAGTACAACTTGAAACCTTAGTTAGTTGTAAGCGCGCACTCTGTATTCAAGTTAGCTAACTCAACTAACTTGATTATGAAGTTATCTCATGTGGGATCTAAGAATGAGATAGAATAATAGATTTTGAGTAGACGGATTTAATGTTGCATCCCTATCAATGCAACTTTTGGGATAGATGGCATGATCTATCAGAAAGAGTAATGTTGGAAACATACGTTTACATTTTCAGTTTACTGAGTAATGAAGGACTTGCATAGTGAAGGCGTTCGGCGCACACTTGTGCATTTTCATTGTTAACTCTTTAATCTTGAAACTGTAACGTTGTTTGCAATGTGGGGAGAAGTTTTGAACAAGGGTGATTCCTTGGTTAAGAAGAGCATGATTTGGGATTCTTCACTTTGTTTATCGACTAAGTAAGGAAACTTGCTAAGTTTGATAACTTATGTTGAGAATTACCAATGAGCTAGTAATAGTCGGATTTCCATTGGAGGTTTAAGTGCATGTACCTCCTCAGAGAGTCGGTGTTCGATGAGAATTAAAGTTGATATTGATTTTCAATATCAATTTCATTTTAGAGTCGAATACGATTATTCAAAAGACGGTTTCTTGACTCTGCATCATGGTCGCAAATGTGGGCACTTAAAGAACAAATAAAGTATGTATCTTCAATCTTTCGGAATATTGAAAAATAGAACTATTCTTGACTCAAGGTTTGATTATTCCTTGGGTTAGTTGTTAGTTCTATCTCAAGGTTTGATGGTGTTCCTTGAGTTGGTTCAATAGTATGATATTGTGTAGCGGGATTAGCTCAAGAAGATGGTGTCCCTTCTTGATGATTGTAGTTCAAGGTTCGTCCAATATCCGGTTCGAGAATATGAGGTTTCCTATCACCTCATCTGTTGAGATATTTATATTCTAAACTTTGGCAAATTTGTGACAATCTTTTCAAGATTGGTTATAAATGACTTGTCAAAGTATGGTATGATATCTCTTCAATATTGAGTTTGGAGCGCTCAATATCAAACTTGATTATGATCACATGAGGTGGCCGTAATCATATAATATAAAGACTCAAGTGGATTTGAGTCTGACACTTTGGTAAGGCACTACCTTAGTGTTATAACTTGAAACGTGTTTTCAAGTTAGTTGAGAAATGAGACATTTCTCAATACATTGCTTGAGGGGCAATGTGATACTTTCTGGATTGCTAGGTGTCTAGAGTGAATAATGTATCTTAGTTCAATGTACTGAACTAGATATTTTATTCATGTTTGGGGAGATCTATTGAATTATAAGGTATGACTAAAACATGAAGTTGATATAACACTTCAGTGTTATGATAACATTTATGTGGAGGTTGATATCTTACTAAATCAATTAGATGAACCAGACACTAGTTCATGATTCCTCTTAGTCTCTGAACAAAGTTCCTCGAATACTGTCATAACATTATATGTCCATCTCAAAATCAAGTTCGGTTCATGTAAACTAAGACCATGTCTATATTAGTTGTAGCATTTTGATAAATTGATATGATTGTAAGTTTATATCCACTAGTATAACAACTAGTTGATAAGCTTAGGATTTGAACGTTAAAACGATCATTATCCATTCGAGAGTATCAATATCGAAATTGCGACTATTTATAGAATAAGGATTAGTTTTAAAAGATGTTTATCAAAAACACTAGTTGCTTCAATTAAAATGCTATACTTCGGTATAGTGTTGAGAAACATTTACGAAATCAGTTTAAGAGTTGGAAATAAATATAATGTTATGGAGGCGTGCAGTATTCTAAATTCAGAGAGACTCTTATCGTGGAAACTAAGTCTTAAAATTTGGTATTTTGAACTTAGTGAGATAAAGAGTTAGGAAGTATTGAACGGCATCTAGTAATGATTGCTCTTTGGGGAATGAGTACAATAAAGAGTACAATTAAGAGACGTGTTATCTAAAGATTGTCGATTGAGGCACTGAGATGGGTTGAATTTCTGGTTTCCACATTGGTTTGTAAGAAAGGTATGTTAACTTATCTGGTCCCTGAAACTGGTCGGTGTTATGAAAAAGAGTACAAAGTTGGTTGTGAAAGACAAATGGTAAGTGCTATCACACTTGGTCACAGATTTGACTAATTTGATTCCTATCCGGAATAAATTTATGTTAATACACACCAAGTGGAATGGTAGTTGGCAGTTGGCAAGACCTTGTTGTATACATGTGTACAGCCATGCGCCTCTGTGATCGCCTCTAGCCAGATTGACATGTTTACAAAGAACAGGGTTTACGAATTGTACTCTTATATCGGAAAAAGAGCTTGATTCCGATAAAAGTCTCATACTTAGTCTGGCGTAGCTATATACTAATGAGAGATAGGTATAGTAGCAGACCCTTATGAAAAGGGGTAATGAAACACCGAGGGATGCAAGTGAGCTATAATATCGTAACATGTGAATGTGGGACCATTGGAAAATCAAAAGAAATGCGAAGGTGCTTTTGTGCGTTAGATGACAGAGGTCGTCAACAGCGTTTAATATTAAGGAATAAAGCAAGTCTTTATTTTTTTAACCAAGGGGCCGGCAACAACACTAACTAGAGGCCTCCAATATAAATTCTAGTTAAGTAAAGAAATTAACCAGTGTTGTGTGCGTCGGGTGACAGACTTTGCAGACGTGCAAAAGGTCTCCAAGTGACTTCATGTCGCAGGTGGTGCCTCCGGCAGCTGGGTTTACAACTCAGTGAACGACGGTTCTGAAGTACTTGGTTTCGCGTAATGCAAGGGGGGTAATAAAACTTATGTGAACTTTTGGCTGACTCCAATAGAGTGATATGTTAGTTTTGGTTAATTTTTTCTAACATTATCTAGTCTTGGAGTTGGACGTCAACGAGGACGTTGACATTTTCAAAGGCGGGGAGTGTGTCATAGTTTTTACTATGACTCCTCTTTACTTTGGACGTTGACTGTTGTTACCTACTGTATATGTTGACAAGCCCTAGATGTAGTGAGAAACAGCCCCGCTTAGTGCACTTAGGTGTTTAGGGTAGTCCGGCCGGCTGTCCTTAGATATCTCGAGAAACTCTAAGCGAAGGTAGCACTTACCTTCTAGAAAACTCTTACCCTCGTTTTCCGTGTCCCGGTTGGATTAATGGCTAGTTCCGGTGAGTTCGGCATGTCGGATATGCTTAGAAATACCCCCAGGTTTGACAGGTTAGGGTTTAGGGGTCGATGGATAACTCACCAAGTATGTTCCCTCTGGGAATGAGATTTCAGTGCTAGCCCACTTATGTAAACAGGAAAACAGGGGGGGGGCCTCTGTCACATAAATAAGGTAGTATATAGGAGTGAGGGTTCCTGGGTTCATGACTGAGCTCGTTACTCTTCTCCCGGTGCAAGCTCTAGCTTGTGTCGTCAAGGCACAACCCTCTGTTGTGCCGCCCTAACTTCCAGATGCCAGGGGTACGTCCCACCTTCGGGGTAGCTTACCCTTAACGTTGGCGAATCCATGCCTGGGAGGTCTTGTCGGAATGCACGTTCCAAGAGGCAGAGGTTGAGGCTTGTCTCCAGCCTCCTCCTCCACGTCAAGCTAGGTGTAGCACTCACGGCCAAGCAAGGCACATCCGTGTCCTTGTCCAACTGTGGGCGTGGGTTTGACAGGTTCACATTACTTGGTTCCTGAGGGTTCATTGAGGGGTTCTAGAGTTGGCATTTAGGAGCCACGTTTGTGGCACTTGGTGCAACTCTTGAATCTAAGGGCTATGGCATGATAGCCCACATCGGGGAAGGCAGTGTCACATGGAGATGTGACACTGGGCTAAACGTCACATGGTACAACGCTGAGGCACGCCCTTTGGGGTTATGTCATGGGCTTGTGCCAAGGGGTTGGATACTTTAGCAAACAGACATGCTTGTGCTTGCACTAGGGTGCTAAGCCTTGGGCATCCGCTCAAGGGAGGTTAGGTCTCATAACTAGGTGTGCTTTGGCACACTTGGCTAGGGGAGTGTTCTCCTTGGAATTCAAGGGTTGAACAACCTAAACATGTTAGCAGGAGCCCTTTCGTGAGGCACTCGCAAGGTCATGTGCTTAGGGTTATCCCAAACCTAGCCTTAGGGAGTTTGCTTAGCAGAACACTCGTGTCCGCCTACGGCGCACACTCGTGTCCTCACTAAGTACTAGCCCTAGGTCTAGGGTATAACTTGGCCACTCAAACCCTTAGGGGTTAGTCGTGGTTCAGGGTACCCCTTGTCGCCCTAAAGGGGTTGTACTCCCGGATGAGGGTGATTCCTCAAGGGGTAAGTGACGATGCCTTAGCTCTGTCAGGGGTATGTGTGGAACACACGTCTCCTTGATGGGGGTTAGGGCATGAGCCTGTCTAGGTCTTCTAGGGCAAGACCCTAAGTCAACTAGGGTTATCCCTAAGGGTTTTGGGGTAGATACTCTAGGGAGACTTAGGCTAAACCCTAAGTCTCCTGTCCACTTGGGCATTAGAGTCTAACCCTAGGGGTCGTTGGGGTTGTTCTGGGAAACTTAGCGTTGCTCACATAGGGTGATGACGCCAAATGGCCACCTGGCAGCCACGTGTTGCCACGTGTTGGCCCTTTGGGTTAAAACTCTGACAGCATATGTGGTTTTCTTGGGACACAACCTATTGTGGTTGATGCAAAATACATAGGTCAACTTACTATTTATTTATGCAGAATGAAGAGAAATAAGCTAAAGAAAGCTCTTGGTAAGAATTTGAAATTTAGGATGTATAGTTTTCAACTCTAATATAGTTTGTCTAGGATGCATTGACCTTGAGTTAGACTTTGCACACATGAAGTTCTTTGGGAAACTATTTACCTTGCAATAACTATGCCCAATATATTTCAACGATATGGAGCAACCAATTGATATAGAGGTTGTAATAGCCAGGTTTCTAGAAGAAAGTGTGAGTTATTTACAAGTGAAGATTTGCAAGTTGACGGGACTTGGAATTGAACTTACTATTCCATATTCCAATACACTAGTTCAAACTCTACAACGAGAGGTATACTACTTAAACTCTAAACCCTATATTAAATACTTTACATGTTTTTGCAATTAGGTCATTGTTAAGTGGCCAAAGTGTTTCACTATATGTGTAATGATGAAGAGTTTGAGGATTGTGAAAAGGATCTAGATTCAAAAGCCGATGATAAAGAAATTGAAGAGGTAAAATCAAATAGATATTGTTAGAATTTTTACCCGAAGGGCCAACATATGATAACATATGGTTGCTAGGTGATCATCCAGCATCATGACCCTATGTGAGCAATGCTAAGTCTTCTAGGACAACCCCAATGACCCCTAGGATCAAACTCAAATGCCCAAGTGAACAAGAGACTTAGGGTTTTTAGTCTAAGTCTCCTTAGAGTGTCTACCCTCAGAACCTTGAGGGTTAACCTTAGCAAACTTAGGGTCCTCCCCTAAGAAACCTAGACATGCTCATGCCCTAAACCCCATTAAGGAGATTTGTGTTCCACACATACCCACAATAGGGCTAAGGCATCACCTTACACCTTGAAGAATCACCCTTAGTGAAGTATAACCCCCAAAAGACAACAAGGGGTATCTTAACCCACAATTAACTCCTAGGGTTTGTGTGGCCAAGTCATACCCTAGCCCTAAGGTTAGTACCTAAAAACACACGAGTGTTCCCTAAGCAAACTTGAAGGCTAAGGTTGGGAAACCCCAACCCTTGTTCCCCAGAGGTATGTCTAGAAAGACCCTCGCTAGGTTGTTCAACCCTCGGACATGCTCCCACACCATGAGGACGAACACTCCTAGTCATGTGTGTTGGTAGGCACACTTGGCCAAGAGACTTAACCTCCCTTGGGCATATGCCCAAGGCTTGGCCCTTGTCCTAAAACACGAACATGTGCTTGCTAGGATCACCAATCCCTCAGCCTTAGGCCCAAGACACGACCTCATGGGTCATGCCCTAAGTGTTGCACTAATGTCACATGAGCGTATGGCACTGTTTCCTAAGACAAGGCTATCTTCATAGCCCCTTAGAGACGAGTCAAACTTGGTGCCATGATCATGGCTTGCCAGATGCCAACCCTTAAAGCCCACACTCAGCCTTTGGGAATTTGTTTGCTTAAGAGCTCAAAGGACAATGCTCACATTGTTATTAGAATGCATGACTGGTTGAGCTAGTTATTTAAGTTGACCTTCTCCTCTAGCCTTTCACCTCTCAATGTCTCCAACTTGACTTCTACCTTGCCTTTATACCATATAACAAGATCTCCTTCTTTAATCTCTTCACCTTTTCTTTTCTTGTCCAGCCAAGCTTTCCTTCTTCTTTGAATAGCTTATTTGAATAGCATGTGAGGTGGGTCTTGTGATATCCTAAGTCTACACATTATTGAAATTTTTTCTTTTCTTTAAAGGTGTTTGAATTTGGGATAACACATGATTTGGAAACAGAATGTCCATTGAGTTTTGACTTAGGTCAAGATTCAATATCAGTCCAACAATAGTGTTCAAACGGGGAAAGACTTATGTTCAAATGTGTGTCTTTGACTTCAGAAGAAGGGCATATTCAAACATAAAAGTGAACACTACATTTAACAGAAGTTGTAAAATAAGCTCTCATTATAGTGCGTGTTTTCCAGAGTGTAACTCCAGAAGCAAACTATGGTGATAAACTTATAATACAACAAAATGTCAAATATTAATATATGATGAATATGTTAAGCAGTTTGTTCGAAGATCTAATGTAATCAAAGTATTGCACCGGTCGTCCGCTCGCTGGCCGCCGGTGTTCGTCCGATGTTCATAAAATTTTGATGACACTAGTTACAAGTAGCATTAGGTGAAATAGTTTACTAAGTTCATTACCTGATTTGAACAAAGTACAACTTGAAACCTTTGTTAGATGTAAGCGTGCACTTTGTATTCAAGTTAGCTAGCTCGACTAACTTGATTATGAAGCTATTTCATGTGGGATCATAAGAATGAGATAGAATAATGGATGTTGGTAATAGACAGATTTAATGTTGCATCACTATCAAGGCAGCTTTTGGATAGATGGCATGATCTATCAGAAAGAATAATGTTGGAAACATACGTTTACATTTTCAGCTTACTGAGTAATAAAGGACTTGCATAGTGAAGGCATTCAACGCACACTTGTGCATTTTCATTGTTAACTCTTTAATATTGAAATCTGTAACTTGTTTGCAATGTGGGGATAAGCTCTTAAACAACGTTGATTCCTTAGTTAAGAAGAGCATAATTTGGGATTCTCCACTTTAGTTATCAACTAAGTAAGGAAATTTGTTAAGTTTGATAACTTATGTTGAGAACTATCAATAAGTTAATAATAGTCGGATTTCCACTTGAGGTTTAAATGCATGTACCTCCTCAAAGAGTCGATATTCAATGAGAATCAAAAGTTGATATTGTTTTTAATAACGATTTCATTTTAGAGTCGAATATGATTATTCAAAAAATGATTTCTTAACTTTGTATCATGGTCACAAATGCACTCAAAAAAACTTATAAAATAGGTATCTTCATTCTTTGGAATATAAAAAAAAAATAGAACTATTTTTGACTCAATTTGATTGTATTTCTTAGGTTAGTTGTTGGTTCAATCTCAAAGTTTGATGGTGTTCCTTGAGTTTACTTTAACATTCATGAAAGTATGATATGGAGTTTTGTGATTAACTTAAGAAGTTGGTGTCTCTTCTTGATGATCATAGTTCATGGTTTTTAACGTATGGTCCAATATCTGATACGAAAATATGAGGTTTCCTATTACCTCATTTGTTGAGATATTTATATTCTAGACTTTGGAAGTATTTGTGACAATTATTTCAAGATTAGTTATAAATGACTTATCAAAGTATGGTATGATATCTCTTCAATATTGAGTTTGGAGCGCTCAATATCGGAACTTGGTTATGATCATATGAGATGGTCATAATCATAAAATATAAAGACTCAAGCGGATCTGAGTCTAACACTTTAGTAAAGCAATACTTTAGTGTTGTAACTTGAGACGTGATTTTCAAGTTAATTGAGAAATGAAGAGTTTCTCAACACATTGCTTGAGGAGCAATGTGGTATTTTGATGATTACTAGGTGTCTAAAATGAATAATGTATCTTAATTCAATGTACTGAATTAGATATCTTATTCATGTTTGGGGAAATTTATTGAATTATAAGGTATGATTGAAACATGAAGTAGTGTTAGAGTCCTTAAGTTGGTAAGTATCAAACAAGTTAAAATAAAAGCCATGATAACATTTTGTGGAGGTTGATATCTTATTAAATTAGTTAGATGAATCAGACACTAGTTCATGATTCCTCTTAGTCTCTGAACAAATTCCTCGGAATAATATCATAACATTATATTTTTATTTTAAAACTGAAGTTCGGCTCATGTAAACTAAGACTATGTTTATATTATAGTCGATAGATTGATATGATTATAAGTTTATATCCACTAGTATAACAACTAATTAGTAAACTTAAGATTTGAACGTTAAAACGATCATTATTCATTCAAAGTATCAATTTCGATGTGTGGTTAAGGTACAACCCTTTATTATGCCGCCCTAACTTTCAAATGACAGGGGTACTTCCCACCTTCGGGGTAGCATACCCTTAACGTTGGTGAATCCATGTCTGAAAGGTCTTATTAGAATACACGTTTTAAGAAACAGAGGTTGAAGCTTGTCTCTAGCCTCCTACTCCATGTCAAGCTTGGTGTAGCACTCATGGGCCAAGCAAGGCACATTCATGTCCTTGTCCAACAGTGAGCGTGGGATTTTGTTTGACAGGTTTACGTTACCTAGTTTCTTAAGGTTAAACAAGGGGTTCTAAAGTTGGCATTTAGGAGCTACATTTGTGGCACTTGGTGCAACTTCTGACATCAAGAAACTAATGATTTCAATTAGGCTAATTGAATGGTGGGTGGGAATTGCCTTTGTAAGTTTTTCTAATTGAGCTAACATGTTAAGAAAAAATTGCTAGTTTTTCAAAAAGAGAAGTTATAAACTTGAATTGAGATTATTATATTAGTTCCGCAATAGTAACTTTGAAGATCAAGTGCAAGAATAAGTAATAGTGCATTTTAATTGGATGTATTAAATTAGATATATGTTTAAGGAGTTTAATTGATATGATATAAAACTTAAACGTGAGATTAACCCTATAAAAGTTAGTATCTTATTAAATCAATTAAACATTTATATACATTTAACACAAACCACAAATTTGATGCACTTTATACACATCACACGTACAAAAACACACGAACTTAGTGGAACAAATGAAAGAGCTAACAACTTAACTCATAACAAGAGACTCATTCACTCTGAAATAAGTTGACCTTCCCCTTGTACATGTTTCAATTGCATTAAGATTTGAGAGAAGAAGTTCAAAGATATGAAAACCAAAGGAAGCTCTTGGTGAATAAGCTAATCCCAAAGATGAATGAAACCACTCATTTGATAGTGAGAAGTACGACTCTACTATGGAGAAGTGGATCAGCTCGCAAATAATACAAATGATTCAGGGTACACGAAGCAAATTCCAGGTACACACAAACACACTTATTTGCATGCTCAGCATGTATATAACAATCTCTTGATACAAGTGTATCTATTCGTGCAATTACACTACAGGGTGGGACTATGTGTGCCATGGAAACCATAGGATGAGAGATCGTTCACTTTCACATAAAGATAAGTATTGGGAGCTGGGATTGTGCCATGTACACTCTTCATTGAATGAATGTTTTTTCTTTTTCTTTTTGTGTTGCAACGCTCAAAGTCTAGTTAGAAAGGGTGGCAAATGAAAATGCCTAGCTGCCAACTGCAGATACACAAGCAGTTCAAGAATCTTACGGGCAAACAATTGTGTTTATGGACAAACGGCATTCTATAAGAAAGGTGTCCGGCCTAAATAAGTACTGATAGTAATGCCTTGACAACCATGTTCTTTCATATTTAAGCAAAAACTTACGGTTTAGCACTAATCGAGTTTTATCTATACGATTGGGTGCATATTTACATTTTTTATTTATACGATTGGGTGCATCTTATAAATGAGTTTTGTGCAGTTATCTCACTCAACGCGATGTATGCAGCGCAGTCGATGGAGTGGTAGATTCTCTGAATATTCATTGCAAGTGGCAAGAAGAATCGAACCTTGGCAGACGAGAGCAGGGTTGTAAGGGGTGGCTATGGAGCAAGGCGTCGTTCGGGCGCCAGCCGGTGAGCTGATGACGCCATTTCTGTCCCACTGTCTGTTGAGGCGGGCAGCTGGTTGCCGAAATGGCCAGTAATCCAGAACGGGATTCCAGCTCGCACTCTACCCAGCAAGAAGCGGGCTCACCTCAACAAAGCTCTTCAGGGAGTGGCTCAGGTGGGTCGTTCCAGCAAGGATCATCAGGGAGTGGGTCGTATCAGCAAGCAACAGGGTCAGAACAATCTGGAAGTGGAAATGGGGCAAGTGATTCAGGTAGTGGGTCTTATCAACAAGCAAGTGGCTCTTCACAGTCTGGGTCGGATCAGAACCAACAACCTGGCTCCAACCAGGCAACCGGCTCAAGCGCGGAAACTAACCAGAGCTCCTCGTCCAGGACAACTGGGAGCTCCACAGTAACTTGGCATGAGACAGTCTCCAGCAAAGATGACATTTCCGAAAATGTTAGCCCTAGTCCACAAAGGTTCTCTACCATTGCAGATGATGAATTGCAAGAAGAAGAGGACGAGGAAGAGGGAGGTGCTGCTGTGAAGCCATCTGATGCTAACGGGAGCTCCTTGCGGAGATTCATGGAGGGGAGCAAGGTGTATGTGGGCTTTCTGGAGGATGCTGATGGCCTTCAACCCCATGACGACATGCTTCCTCCAATGTCATGGGAAGAGAAGTGCGAGATCATTGAGGAGCTCTGTGCTGCACTGGAGAAACGGCTGGAGCGGCTTCAAAACGACAAGGGTGATGTCATAGATGACTTGCAAAGCCTCCTGGACGTTGCAGAGCACACCATTGGCACTGCCAGGAAGGACCGGCTTGAGATCCAGAGGAACATCATTCAGTTTGCTGAGCTTCTCAATCCTTGTCAGAAGCCATATGCTGAGGACATGTTCAGGTGTGGTATTACGTATCACATTGCCTGTGCATGTAATGATGGTGATTTCAGGTATCTGAGAGCAAGGATTATTGAGAAAAAGACGATCAAGGAGAAGATTAAGCAAAGGAACCAGAGATTGCAGAAGATGGTGACAAGTGCTGCAGAGCATTTGGCAGCGAAAGTGGACATCAAGGACATCTTGCATTCCTCAGACATTATGGACCTCAGAAACTCGAATGCGGAGTTGGCCAAGCAGCTGGATGTACGCAGTCACATGCTAAACAAGTCCAGGACTTCAAGTAGAAATGTTAAGGTATCACATCCAAGCGTTTACTTTGGACAGATCCAAACGTTGAGTGCAGGTAGCTCAAGCACTCGGAGAAGATCTGCGCCAAAAGACGGAGTGCAAAGAGACCGTTAAACAAAGCCTTGTAGATCGCTCTCCGTTAATTGGCAAGCTTGACGAGCTTATTACCATTGAGAAGAGAGAGGAGGTTGGCTATCTAAACGCACAGACACACACAAACTTAGTATGTTTTTTCTTTTTTATGCAGGAAAAGCTGAGCCTAGAGCTTCTTGCGTGCGTCAAAGGAGAGGACTTGAGGCCTACAGCAATGGATTACATGAAGATAAAGCAGCGAACCAAGAACCTACGTAGAGAGCTATACAATTGGATTGCAAAGGTACGGGTATTTGCTAAGAAGCTCTTTCAAGTATTCCATTTTGTCTCTTGTTAGGTGGAGATTGCAGATTTGGCATACAACCAGTTGACAAAGAACGCAGCAATGCTAGCTGCCTCTTGAATAGCATGGCTGAATCGTGTTTCCAGTAAATAGCTGCTAGTGTTCATAGGTGTGTGTGTGTATGGGCGCGTGTTGTATTCTCTCCAAATCCACAAGTCACTGTATCTTGCGCCGTGGATAATTAAATACTCGACCTATAATGCATTAGGGTTTATGGCGATGGCGGAGCAGATTCATGAGCAGGTGAGGGATCCATAGGGAGAGCGATGGATTCTGTGGCAGAAGGACTGTGGGTGCTGGCCGACGGATTCATAAAGAAGGGGAATGTTCCTGAGGCGCTTAAGTGTTTGGAGGCCATATGTCAAAGCCGCAGCCCATTTCTCCCCATAATCGAGGTGAAAACACGTCTTCAGATTGCCACATTGTTGCTCACTCACACCGACAGCAATCTCTTACACGCTAAAAATCATCTGGAGCGAGCTGTAAGTTGCCCATTCACACACACACACACACATAAAACACAACATTGTGGTGTATTTGATGGATTCGTACGGTACTGCAGCAACTGCTCCTGAAACAGATACCATCCTGCTTCGAACTCAAATGCACAACTTACAGCCTCCTCAGTCGCTGTTACCATCTCGTGGGCACAATTGGTCCCCAAAAACAAGTCCTCAAGAAAGGCCTCGAGTTGGCAGCTTCCGGGAATGGGTATGTGTGTACACTGTCTGTGTGAGTTCTGAAGTTTGTTCCAGATTACCATCGCATTGCGTGTGTGTAATCACATATATGGCTTTGTTGGTATGGCTTTGTTGGGATATCTGGAATATGGGGATGCGATATTTTAGATATCCCAATGAACAGCTATATAACGGGCTATATGCGTGCGTGTGATTTACATTTGCTTGATAATGTTTGTTGCAGATTAGCATCCCATATGTGGGTCTGCAATTTTAACCTGCAGCTGGCGAATGCACTTAGTGTGGAAGGTGACTTCCCTAACGTTACCCGTGTGATTGAATCTGGGCTTGCCTGCGCTGCCAAGACCAACTTCCCTCAGCTTCAGGTATTTCCTCAAACTTGCTAATCTCTTGTCTTCTCATTGTCTTTTCTACAGCTCATCTTTGCTACATCGATGCTGCATGTACATCTCATGCAATCGGATGACCCTTGTATTCTTCCACATAGCGTTAATTTTTGTGATAATCTCTGGAACCGTGTGCCTGCTCAACAGGTAAGTGTGTAATATGTGCATATATACTGCAGTATTTTATGCAACTAGTAATCCGTACATCCCATAAAAAAGAATATATAGTAAAGAACAAATGGTTTACTTTGCAGAGGCCGTTATATCTCGGGTTGCAAGTGTACAAGGACCTTTTAAGCGCCTTCTATCATTTACGGGTATGTGATTATAAGGCAGCTTACTCTCGAGTCACAGTCCTGGATGCAGCACTGGCTAAAAAGCAGGAGATCGCAAAGCTAGCTGAGGAAGAAAAGAAAGCTCAGACAGCAAGTTTGGTAACAGGGATTGCGGACTTAAATCAACAGATACGTGTGCTACAACAGCACGTTCAATTTGAAGCCAACCAGGGAAGGATGGAACGGTACAACGCGTATGAACAGCAGCTAGAGACGCTCGTGCATCAGAAGGCTTGTCTGGAGAACGCGGGCTGGAGTCTTCCCTTGGTCCATCTCCTCTCGATGGTGAGTGGCTGCCGATAGGAGCTGTGCTGGTTCTCGTGGACTTGATGGCAATTCTTTGTGCTCGTCCCAAGGGGATGTTTAAGGAGACCTCCAAGCGTCTTAGTTCCGGCTTATCTCTTGTACATGGTACGTTAGCAGCTTATTTCTCCTGTGAACAAGTTCATTGCTACGGACCTCTCTCCGAGATTGAAGCTTATATATGTGCAAGCGAACTTATATAGCTATTTCTATGCAGATGAACTGTCGAAGCTCGGGATCACTTCAGCGACAAAAGGTTATCTCTATTATCCATGTATGTACGTGTGATTACATGTGTTTCTTCTCCAGAGACGCATTTGCAGCACTGGACAATCTGGACTTCTGGTGTATACCTTATGCTCTTGTTCCAGCTTCTGGAAAACAAGATACTCATCGACTTAACACGAACTGAATTCAAGGATGCGCAGGCGGTGAGTAATCTGTACATGTCGTATGCATACACGATCAGAGGAGTACGTGTATATACGTGCCCTCTCTCTCTCACACACACGCGCACACACCTGCTTTTGTGCAGTCTTTAATGGAGGTAGTGGAGTTGTACTCCCGGTTTCCAACTATTCTTCAAGGTTGCGAATGCACAATTCACTTGCTCTTAGGTCATTATGCACATTCAGTCGGTTGCTTCCAAGAGGCAGTTCTACATTTTGTTGAAGGTGCAAAGGTATGCTGTACTTGTATTATATGCATATAAGCATCTCACTGTTTGCATTACAGTTAACCGAAAGCAAAGCACTAAAGGCAATGTGCCATGTATACGCTGCTATATCTCTAATTTGCATGGGTGACGCTGATTCTTCTTCTCAGGTACTTCCGTTTCTTCTACGACGTTATTTAGCGATTCATAACACGTTCTTTAGGCCCTGGACTTGATAGGACCTGTTTATAGATCAATGGACTCATTTGTTGGAGTTCGAGAGAAGACGCTCGTACTCTTCACTTCTGGCCTTTTGCAAATGAAGCAACATAACCCACAGGAAGCGAGGTAAGATTATGGAGAAATGATGACATTATTGTCCCCATGGAAACACACACACACACAAAGAGACGTCTATACTGACTTTTAAGCGGTGGTTTTAACCAGGACACGACTTGCTAACGGACTCAAACTAACTCACAAGCAACTTGGTAACCACCAGCTTGTGTCACAGTACCTGACAGTGCTGGGAAGCTTAGCCCTTGCGATGCATGACACAGTGCAGGCACTAGACATCTTGAAGTCCTCTTTTACGTTAGCAAAAGCTCTTCACGACGTTCCTGCACAGATTCACGTTCTTGCGGAGCTTACTGGTATGTATGTTCATATGTACGTATGTAGATGTAGACTCTTAAGCTGTCTATGTCATCAGCTTTGTATCGAGAACTTGGTGAAAGCGGTAAGGAGACGGAGAATGCCGAGTACGAGCAACGCAAAGTAGAAGAGCTTTCTCGTCACATACAGACTGTTGTATCATCTGACCGTCATTTGTACCTATTGAAGGTAATTAAACGTATATACATGTGCACGCACACGCACACAAACGCGTACGTGAGGTTGCTCATTGACTTACATTAAACAGCACGGCCTGAAGGATGCACGCTCGTAGCTTCCATTCGTCTAACTTGAACCCCTGGTTTTCCCCCATTTTCTTTTGACAGCTTCTTTTTGTAAAGTTTTATTTTGAATTGGAATACCGTATGTATATTTTTCATACTTGTAAGGTTAACATCGTATAGGAGACGGACAAGCAAGGACAACTTTGCGTACCTTATCAAAGCTTGTGGCAACGCAAAGGACCTGAAAGAAGCCAGAAGAGTTCATGCCTGCATCCGAGGCTCGAATTACAGCAAAGACAGGTTTGTGAACAATCTTTTGGTGGACATGTATGGCAAATGTGGGAGCGTGGAGGAGGCCAGGTCGGTGTTCCACAAAATCGAGGACAGGAATGACTACTCTTATGCAATCATGCTCAAGATCTATGTGGACAACAATCTCATGCATGATGCAACTAGAACCTTCATGAGGATGCCCAACAGGACTGCCATGGCATACACAAGTATGCTAACAGGCTATGCCCTCAACGGGGCACTTCACAAGGTGAAGCGGCTGTGGGACAGAATGCCTGGCAGGGACGTCATCCCATGGAACACGATGATGAAGATTTACTTTGAGAACAAGGAAGCGAACAAGGCCAAGAAGCTGTTGGACGCCATCCCAAAGCGGACGCTTTCCACTTGGAATGCCATGGTTGTCGCATATGCCCAAAACGGGCATCTGGACGAGGCCTTTCGGGTGTTCGTAACAATGCCAACGAGGAACGTGGTAGCATGGACAGCCATGGCGGCTGCATACGCTGGAAATGGATTTGTAGAGGAGGCTGAGTTTCTGTTCAAGCGGATGCCATTTCGGGACGCATTGTCATGGAGTGCGATGATAACTGGATATGCCCGGAATGGGTGTACGGACATGGCCAAGGAGCTCTTGTGCGCAATGCCTGAGCAGGATATCATCTCGTGGAGCGCGGTTGTAGATGCTTATGTGAAATCCGGGCGGCTGGAGGAGGCCAAGAGCATGTTCCATAGCATCCCTTGCCCAGATGCTGTCTCCTGGAACCTAATGCTGTCAGCGTATGCCCAAGGCGCTGATAGCGAGGAGGCCAGGGTATTGTTCCAGATGATGCCGCGCAACACACATTCATGGGAGCAACTGATCAATGGCGAGAGAGCCGTCTGATGACTGATGTAACGGAGGTGGATCGAGGTTTTAGTGGAAGAGCAACACTCAGTCTCATGCTATACTTGCTTGTAGAGGCGACTCAAACGATATGACTTGGATTGACATGATTGCGGCTCATGTATGGAATATACGCTAATATAACATTTTGTATACAGCAGGGGATTAGGGCTGGTTATCCTGGAGATATGTCGGCAGTGTGGCTCCATGTCTACGATGTGACCAACAGCTTGTCGCCCAAGACTAACAGCACGATTCTTGGGATCAATCGCTTGTTCAGGGACGGCATTGGCATCGGCGGCATCTTCCACGGCGCTGTTCAGGTGAGTACTAAATGAAAAGGGGAAAAGTCCATGGGGCTGAGAATTTCACTCGAGAGCATGCTTTTGCTTTCAAAGCTACATTCTTCACAACCCATCTTCTTGAAATTTTATGCGCATTGGACGCTCAAAAGGGGGGAAACCCATATGCATATCTTAGATCGCACACACATGGCAGGGGATTCATTATTAATATCACCTTTCAGGTGTACGACGAAGAATGGTCATTTGGATACTGCGAAAGTGGCAGTGGGGTGTTTGGATGTCCTCCAAAGAGCAATCCAATGTACACATATAGAGAGACTGTGTACATCGGTAACACACCATTTTCCCAAGAAAAGTTGAATCAAATCCTTCTGGAGCTCAGCAAGGAGTGGCCGGGATACTCTTACGATTTGCTTTCTCGCAATTGCAATCACTTTTGTGATGAGCTTTGTGAACGCTTGAGTGTTCCCAAAATCCCTGGTATGTTCATACGAAACTGTATGCTTTTTTTAGAGTTGCGTCCTTGGTATGCAGTGTGGGTGAATAGGTTTGCAAATGCGGGTGACGCAGCCGTTGATGCCGTCGGGAACACAGTGGAGCGGGTACAGTTAGCAAAAACACACACACACACAGTCATTCATGGCTCGTATGTGCAGATAAGGCAAGCCAAGTCGGACGTGGCGGCAGCAGGTAAGATTGCAGTGCGTTTTATATTCGGTGGGATCTCTGGAGTAGGCTCAAACGGGGAAGAAGAAGGCAGTTCACTTCGCAACTTTTTTTCTAGAGCGAGGACGTTTCCCCGCACGGACGATGGATCTGCCAACAGCAACAGCTTCTTCAGGCTTGAAAGATGTGCGACATCGCGAGAAGGTGAAGAAGAGGATACTAGCAGCATTTCAAGATGAATGGCAACTCTCCTACGTCTCCATCCTGATGTAGTGTTAGGACATAGCTGCAAATTGTGCAGTGAGCAACTCGTGTGATGGAAAGACGAAAAGAGGATCCATGTTTGTTGTTACTCGTGTGTAAAATAATTATTTAGTAAAAAATATCCCAAGAAAGATGAAAACGGTTACACATGTATGTATTTTGGGTTGGGGTCAGTGGGTTTGTCTAGTGGGGATGAGGATTCGCAAGCGCCCGCGCCCACTCGTACAAAGGAGACCAGCCTCCTTGAACGGCGAGGACGTGGATCAATTTGCAGCTGGTGTGGAGGAGGCGGGGACAGCGAGGAGCCAATTCAGGTAAGATGCAAATTCCCCTCTATCCTAACCATGGCATGGCATGGCATGCAGGATGCATCGCCCTTGTTACGCAGCAACAGCAACAGGTTTGTTTATATGTGTTTGTTTAGTGTAAGTGCGTTTTGTGTATGCAGCGATCTAGAGGATGAGAAGGTATCAACAACAGCAACACAAGCGGGTGAGTTGAGGAGAAGCCCTTGAGTCATGTGTGGGTGAGTGTGTGTTGATTTGTGCAGCAAGCGAAGGTGACCAGATCTGCACCTGTAAAAACGGAACGGGTGGAAATGCTCAAGCAAGGTAAAGCCGGGATACCTTCTGTGTGAGCACCACTTGGCTCAGAGTTGCATGAGGAAACTGAAGAGGAGACTTAGTCGGATGCGAAAGGAGCCTCCGTCCAAGAGGAGACGGGTTAATAAGTGCAGTTTAGCAGCTACAGATGACATGCAAAACAATGTATATTTCACGTAGTGTACAAAAACTATATTACAGTTCCGTCAGGTATTGTGGCATTTTTCAAGATGACAATTATCCCCGAGCGAACGTAGTATCCTTGACATGGCTTATCTGCTTCTTGCACGTTCTGGCACAGAACAGAAAAACAAAGTCTAAGTCTAGCTTCTACTTTGTAACTTACGTCTCTGTTGGCAATCACCACGTTCTTCCCTATCCGGACGTTCTTATCAAGAATGCAATTCCTGCCAGCACAGCACATACATACAAGAGTGAGTGTCGTCGACGGTAGTTATATGTACCTGATGCTTGAGTTTCGACCAACACCGACTGGTACTTTGCCTTGAGCAAGCAAGCTTGCTACCTGGGCTTCTGTCTCATAGAAATCTGCACCGAGCATCATTGTATCTAGTATTTCTGCACCAGCTTCTATTCGAGAACGAATGCCAATGACTGAATGAGTGACACTACAGTCTTGGAGAAAGCAGCCATGAGAAACAATGGAGTCCAATACCTGCATTCTGGAGATTAATTACTAGTTGCAATTTGATTACGCTTGCAATGCAAACTCACAAACCCGGCATTTCTCTATTTTGGTTGGTGGGAGATATCTGGGAGACGTGTATATCGGCTTTGCTGCATCGTAGAACCTGAACCTTGGCGGCTGCACATGATTCATCAATGTCTATCTTCTAAGCTAGCAGTGCCATGTACTGTACCTGAGATGTGAGTGCCAGGTTTGCTTCGTAAAACGATTTGATGGTACCTATGTCCTCCCAGTAGTCATTGAAAAGATAAGCCTGTGAAGCAAACCCGTGCGTTGATATATGCATATGCGTATTCTGGACAACGGCTCCTACCTGCACATTGTACTCCTTGGCAGAAGCAGGCAATATCTCTGAGCCAAAATCGTTTGCAGTGGGATAACGCCATCTGCACGCAAGTTATGTTACAATGAAGCGCATCATGGAGGTGGTTGGAACCTTAAGAGCTTCAACAGGATATCCTTGTTAAGACGTAAATTCCCATGGACGCAATGTATGGCATTTGTTTAGCCTCCTCCACGGATAAACCCAGAACAGTTGTGTCAACTTGCTGTGCAAGACGTGCCTTAGAGACGCAGACATGTAGACACAGGTACAGAATGCATTTACCATGGCTTTGAGATCAGCACCCTTGGGCTTCTCGCTAAAATAAAGTATCTGCCCCTTGTTGTCGATCTTCATGAGTCCGAAATCGGAAGCACGGCTGGCAAGAGATGGTACCTGAGCAAGAAGAACAAGGCACAATATCTTAAGCTTACCTGTCATCCATTGGCACACATCCAATCGTTATGTCAGCACCACTGTCCTGGTGCTTCTGCAAGAGAATTAACTGGTTGATGCAAGTACATGACTGGAAGAGAAGCTGGTAAAGGAACCTGAATGAAGTCCATGTAATCCATACGGTAAAGGTGATCACCGGATAAGACTAGGACGTGCTCAATCTCTTTACTTCTAGTGTCCTGAGAAAATGTATTTTCACGCTAAGCTGTACTTTGAAAATGTGCGGCTGTTACCTCGAACACCAAGTGAATTGGCGCACAGCGTCAGCTGTTCCTTGGAACCAGTTCATTCCGGCATCACCAGGGTCTGAGTCGCAGCTAAGACCTGAGGGGAAAACTCTCTAGATTGAAAGAAGAAGAGATTTACACCCACCCACCCACCTCAACGAAGCCTTCCCCAAAGTTGACACCGTTGCCAAAGTTGTACGTCCGGGCAAGATGCCGGTTCAAAGAAGCAGAATTGAACTGCGTGAGAATAAAGATTTTGTTTATTCCGCTGTTGATGCAGTTGCTCATGGGAACGTCAACCAGCCTGTAACCGCCACCAATGGGGACCTGAAGAAGAAATATTGTTTAAAGCTGCGAAATGTGATGTTTTCTTACAGCAGGCTTTGCTCGTCTGTTGGTGAGTGGGAAGAGCCGAGTTCCAGCTCCTCCTCCCAATATCAAGGACACAACCGTTCTTGGATCCGCCCGAGATTTTCCAATCGCTGGTGCCTGCCAAGTCCAATATCAGCAAGAGTGTGCACGCGTTGACAACCAGAGTTTACCACAGTTTCTTTGGCTATGTCCGCCAAGACAGCCGCTCCAATGGAGGCCTTGCAAGCACCAAGAGCTTTCTTTCTACATCGTGATGCAGGCATCAACAAGCCTGGGAAAAACAGGGACGGCCTGTATCTCAGGGGAGCAGAGGAGAAGAAGAAGAACACTCTGACGAGGACCGTGCCAGTGCTACCGACTGACCACCAGTTACCAGCGTCGTGGATCCCATAGCCTAGGAGGGCCAGCGAGATGGGATAAGAAACCAACCTAAATTTCCCATCTCCGCCATTTTGAACCCCGATTTAGGTTTAAACCCAAGTTTGCCCTTTTTATTCTTTTTTTGTCCCTCTTCATGGCACCGGATGAGGAGAAAAATCATTGCTGCTTTAAAGCAGTGCAGCAACGCAAAGGACTTGGAAGGCGGGAAAAAGGTACATCTGGATGCAGTTGCGGCTGGCTATCATACTAACAAGTACGTAGCTGCTGCTTTGATCACAATGTACAGTAGTAATGCCGTGACACCCAGCGTGCACGGGAGGTGTTTGATAAGACGAGCCATAAGGATGTTGTTATGTGGACGTCCCTCATTCTTGGATACGTGGAGAATGGAGAGATGGTTGGCCTTAGACTTGTTTACGAACATTGACTGTGAGCCGGACCGTGTCACATATATTGCTGCACTGAAGGCATGTGGAGGCTTGGCCAGTGGGAAACAATCACAAAAGCAGATTTTCCTGGAGAAAGGAATGGCCATTCACGAAGGACTGAGAGATCGAGGATTTGATTCCGACATAGTTGCAGAAAACACCTTGTTGGACATGTATTCCAAATGTGGCAGCATGCAGCGTGCACAACAGGTCTTCGACGGGATGGTCCAAAAGAACGTCGTTACATGGACCTCTCTCATTCTTGGGTACGTGGAAAACGGGAATAGCTCAGTAGCTATGGATTTGTTTTCCAGAATGGACTGTGAACCGAACCACGTTACATATGTTGCTGCACTCAAAGCATGTGCAGGCTTTGAGAAAGTTCCGAGAGACAGAGTTTCCTGGTGAAGGGCATATCCCTTCACAGACAGTTGAAAGATCGTGGTTTTGATGCCAACATATTAGTGGCAAATACATTGTTGGACATGTATTGCAAATGCGGAAGCATGCAGCGTGCTCGGCAGGTCTTCGACAGGGTTTTCCTAAGGATGTTATTACGTGGACGACTCTCATTCTCGGGTACGTGGAGAACGGGGAGAGCTCATTGGCTATGGACTTGTTCGCTAGCATGACTGCGAACCCAACTCTTTCACCTACGCTGCTGTAATCAAGGCATGTGCAAGCTTAGTTCGGAGAGTGATTCAGGGAAGCATATTTTTGGAGAAAGGAATAGCGTTTCACAGACGGCTCGGAGATCGTGGTTTTGCTTCTGGCCTAGTCCTCGGAAATAACTTGTTGGATATGTATGCCAAGTGCGTTGCATGCAGCGTGCTAGGAGGTCTTTGACAAGATGCGTCGTAAGGATGCTGTTTCGTGGACCTCTCTGATTCTTGGGTACGTGGAGAGTGGGGAAAGCTCAATGGCCATTGACTTGTTCACACAGATTGACTGTGAACCAGACCATTTACATATGCTGCTGGACTAAAGGCATGCGGCAGCCTGGCTACACTACGGGCCGGACAGGTAATTCATGCTAAAGTTTGCGAGCTTGGACTTGAACAAGATGAACTGCTGGCAACTGCATTGGTGGACTTCTATGCCAAGTGTGGAGCATGGATGCAGCTCAAGTATTGTTCAACAGCATGCGCTCGCCAACTATAGTCACTTGGACTTCCTTGATAAAAGGATATAGCTCGCTCGGGACTCGTCTCAGGTGTTTCGTCTAGCAAAGAGGACTCGAGAAGCTGGTCTAGAAATGGATGATATCACTCACATCTGTGTTCTTACGGCTTGCAGCCATGCGGGTCTGGTGGAGGAGGGTAAGAGGTACTTCGAGTCCATCCCAGGACAGCCAACTCTAGACCACTATACCTGCATGATTGACATGCTAGGTAGGGCAAACATGTTGGAGGAGGCGTTGTCAATTGCCAACAGCATGCCTTTTAAAGCGAACAGTGTCACTTGGAAAACTTTGCTAGCAGCATGCAGGAAATGGAAGAACTTAGAAGGGTAAAGTCGCTTTTGATGCATTAGTAGCTTCAGACAAAAGAGATGGAGCTGCATATGTACTGATGAGTGATGTCTATGGGAGCTTAGGCATGTGGCAAGATCAGGAGCATATTGATGCTGAGCAGTAAATGGTGTTCAAAAGCATATCTGACCAGCTCGTGATTTTAACGCGCTAACCATGGGTGCAAGAAAAGGAGCGAATAGTGCTGCAGAATTTGTTGCAGCCCTGAAACGATGCAGCAAGACAAGGGACTTGCTAGGAGGGCAAAAGCTACATCGCGATGCAGTTGCGAACGGCTGTCACACTAACAAGTACGTAGTGGCTGCCCTGATTAGAATGTATAGCAAATGCCGGAGCATGCCACTAGCACGGGAGGTATTTGACGGTACCACCTTTAGGAATGTTGTTATGTGGACTTGCCTGCTCTGGGATACGTGGAGAATGGACAGAGGTCAGTAGCTATGGACTTGTTCTCAAGCATGGACTGTGAACCGGACAATGTCACTTACGTTGCTGTGCTCAAGGCATGTGGAGGGCTGGCTATGGAGAAAGAGTTAGAGAAAGCACATTTTTCTGGACAAGGGGATTGCCATTCACAGAGAGCTCAAGGATCGAGGTTTCGATTGTGACATGTACGTAGCAAGCACCTTGTTGGATATGTACGGCAAATGCGGAGACATGCAGCGCGCTCGGCAGGTGTTTGATAGGATGGTGTTTAAAGACGTTGTTACATGGAATTCTCTCATTCTGGGCTATGTTGATAACGGCTACAGCTCTTTGGCTGTGGACTTGCTTACAACTATGGACTGTGAACCTGACCGTGTGACATACATTATTGCGCTCAGAGCATTTGCAGGCTTAGCCAGTGATAAACAGTCGGAAAGGCAAAAATGTTTGGAAAAAGGCGTGACCGTTCACATGCAGCTCAAATACCACGGGTTAGACTCCGACATAGTCGTTGCAAGCACCTTGCTGGACATGTACAGCAAATGCGGTAGCATGCAGCATGCTAGAGAAGTCTTCGAAAAGATGGTGGTTAAAGATGTTGTTACGTGGACTTGTATCATCCTAGGATACGTAGAGAATGGGAGGGCACGGTGGCGATGGACTTGTTCGCCGCCATGGACTGCGAACCGAACCATTTGACATATGTTGCTGCGCTCAAGGCATGTGCATGCTTGGCTCCTGAGAGGCAGTTGGAAAAAGCGGTTGCCATTGAGAAACAGATCAAAGCTTTTGGACTCGGTTCTGACACGGTTGTAACAAACGCCTTACTGGACATGTATGGCAAATGCGGGTGCATGCAGGACGCCCAGCGGATTTTTGACAACATGACTCGTAAAGGCGTGGTTACGTGGACTTCTCTCATTCTTGGATACGTGGAGAATGGGGAGAGCGCAGTCGCTCTGGACTTGTTCACAAGCATGGATTGCAAGCCAAACCATGTTACATATATTGCTGCACTCAAGGCGTGTGCAAGTTTGGCTGTAGAAACAGTCAGAAAAGCAGGTTGCACTTGAGAAAGGGATTTCCATTCACAGGCAGCTCAGAGGTCGCGGATTTGATAATGACATAGTTGTGGCAAACACCTTGCTGGACATGTACGGAAAATGCGGTAGCATGCATCATGCACGGGGTGTCTTCCATTGTATGATCAGTAAAGATGTTGTTTCATGGACTTCTTTCATTCTTGGATACGTGGAGAATGGGGAGAACGACGTAGCTTTGGACTTGTTTACTAGAATGGAGCGTGAACCGGACCGCGTTGCATATATTGCTGCGCTCAAGGCATGTGCCGGGTTGGCCGGTGAGTCAGTTTCAGAGAAGCAGATTTTCCTGGACAAAGGGACCGACATTCACAGGCGACTCAAAAACTCTGGACTCGATTCGGAGATCTTTGTTGCGAGCGCTCTACTGGACATGTACAGAAAATGTGGGGCCATCCGATATGCCCAGAATGTCTTCGACGAATGGTGCATAAGGACGTTGTTTTGTGGACGTCTCTCATTCTAGGATACGTGGAGAATGGGGAGAGTAGAATGGCCATGAACTTGTTCACCAACATGGACTGCCAACCCAACCATTTCACTTATATTGCCGTGATGAAAGCTTGTGCAAGCTTGGCTACCGAGAGTGAGTCAGAAAAGCAGATTTTCTGGAAAGGGGAATCACCATTCATAGACAGATCAAAGATCGTGGGTTCGATTCGGAAATAGCTGTAGCGAACACCTTGTTGGACATGTACGGAAGATTGGGATACATGGAGCGTGCTAGAGAGGCTTTTGAAAGCATGGTGTACAAGGATGTGGTTACGTGGACGTCTCTCATGCTTGGATACGTGGACAATGGGCAGAGTTTTGCTGCTATGGACTTGTTCGCCAGCATGGACTGTGAACCAAACCTCGTTACATATGTTGTTATATTGAAGGCATGTGGAAGCCTAGCTGCAGCACCAGTTGGTAAATTGGTTCATGCTAGAGTCTGCGAGGTTGGAGTGGAGCAAAATGAAGTGTTAGCAACTGCTTTGATGGACTTTTACGGCAAGTGTGGCTGCATGGCCACAGCGCAGGTGTTGTTTGACAGCATGCACCATCCAAATATATTTCCTGGACTTCCTTGATGGGTGGATATAGCTCAGTTGGTGACTCTGTTCACGTGTTTAGCTTAACCAAGAAGATTGTGGAAGCTGGTTTAAAACTGAATGACAACACGTTCATCTATCTTCTTACAACTTGCAGCCATATGGGTCTGGTGAAGGAGGGTAGGATGTACTTTGAGGACATGATGAAATGTGGTATCAATCCAACACGGGAGCACTACACTTGCATGGTCGACATGCTGGGCAGAGCTAACATGTTGAATGAAGCCTTATCATCATTAGGAGCATGCCGTTTGAAGCTAATGCAGTCACCTGGACAACCTTGTTAGGGGCTTGCAACAAATGCAACAACCTCCAAGTGGCCAAACTGGCTTTCGATTCATTGACCTCTGGCAGCACAACAGATGCAGCTCCCTATGTACTCATGAGTGACATGTTGAGCATGTGGCATCATAGGCAGCGGGTGGAAGCCGAAAGATAGGCAAAGCAGGGCCGTATTTCTTGAGTTGTATATTGCATGCACTTTGAAACAAATCATACTTACCACTGAACGACACAAACACATGCTTCCATTTTAAAATTTTGACCCGAACTTGATTTTGTATTTCAGAGTAAAAGAAACTATAAAGAAATCTTATTAAACAAACTTAATATCAAATTTTAGACTCTTTTTGACAAGGGATAATTAAACCATTTTTTATTCTTTTTAAAATGTGACATACCAATTCATGCATGCTTCGTTGGAGTTGTTACAGGAGAATTCAACTAAGGGTAGTAGTATTAATCAATCGTTCCATTGGTAATTGATAAAGCACCATTAATACTATTCAAATGTCTGGATAGTGCATTTTGATTAGTCATCAGATTCTAGATGATAACTCAAAAATAATGACCTTTTGATCTTCAGTAACTTGAGAAGCCGTTGTTGAAACTTAGCAATAATGTTAGAGTTTTAACCTGAAGGGACAACACGTGACTGCCAAGTGGCCATTCGCATCATTACCATGTGTGAGCAATGCTAAGTCTTCTAAGATAACCCTAAGAGTCTTACTCAGAGGCTCAATTAAGCAGAAGACTCAGAGTCCTACCCTAAGTCCCTCCCCTGAACCCTAGAGGATAACCCGAGTAGACTTTAAGATCCTGTCCTAGTAGACCTAGACAGGCTCATGCCCTAACCCCACAAAAGATATGTGTCTCACACATACCCCCATGACAGAGCTAAGGCATCGTCACTTACCCCTCAAGGAATCACCCTCATCCAGGAGTACAATCCCTTTAGGGTGACAAGGGGTACCTTGAACCACAACTAACCCTTAAGGGTTTGAGTGGCCAAATCATACCTTAGACATAGGGTTAGTACTTAATGAGGACACGAGTGTTCTACTAAGCAAACTCCCTAAGGCTAAGTTTGGATAACCCTAAGTACATGACCTTGTGAGTGTCTCATGATAGGGCTCTTACTAATGAGCTTAGATTGTTCAACCCTTAAATCCTAAGAGAACACCCCTTAGCTAGGTGTGCCAAAGCACACCTAGTTACGAACCTAACCTCCCTTGAGCGAATGCTCAAAGTTTAGTCACCATGTATGTTTTTAGAGTATCCAACCCTTAACAATAAACCCATGACACAACCCCAAAGGAGTGCCTCGGGCGTTGTAATCGTGTGACGTTTAGCCCGTGTCACATCTCCATGTGACACTGCCTTCCACGATGTGGGCTATCATGCCATAGCCCTTTAGATTCGAAAGTTGCACCAAGTGCCACAAACGTGGCCCCTAAATGCAAACTCTAGAACCCCTTAGTGAAACCCTCAAGAATTGGTAATGTGAACCTATCAAACAAGATCCCATGCCCACAGTTGGACAAGGACATAGATATGCCTTGCTTGGCCGTGAGTGCTACACCTAGCTTGACGTGGAGGAGGAGGCTGGAGACAAGCCTATACCTCTGCCTCTTGGAACGTGCAATCCAATAAGACCTCCCAGACATGGATTCGCCAACGTTAAGGGTGTGCTACCCCGAAGGTGGGTGTCAGAGTTTTTACCTGGTGCCAAAAAGGCAACTTGCCAGGTGCCAACCATGGAATCCCCTATCCAAAACCCCACGGAATCTGGTAAAATAACCCATATTAGGAACCCAAGCCTTAGGAACTCAAACCCCTCACTGACTAAGTCCACGAATGAGACTCACCTTGTGAATCAGGATACACAGACTAGCCGAGCCTTAGGTGTTGTTCCTAGCTTGGCGTGGTTGAGGCGGCCGGAGCAAGGCCTCAACTACTAGTTTTGCGGAACGTGAACTCGGGCAATGCCTTTAAGCTTGCGAGCAAGTTTTCGAACCAAAGAATCTGACTAACTCCTTGGAAGTGACGTGCCCCTATCTCAAAGGCAAGATCCTGTCAATGATAAGGATAGTCTAACCCTAGGGTGGGTTGTACCCCTGTCGTGTGGAAGTTTGGGCGGCACAACGGAGGGTTGCACCTTGACGACACAAGCTTAGCTTGCACCAGTAGGAGTTAACGAGCTCTCTTTTAACCCAGGAAGCCTCACTACATATACTCTACCTTATTTATGTGATGGACCCCCTTATGGGTTGGCACTAAATTAGCTAGCCCCTTATTAAGTTAATGAGAGAGTGTTTAACTTAGCCTAACTCTAACCCTAAAACCCTACCCAAGGGGGTGGGGTATTTAGGGCGTGAGTTAGGGCAATCCTAGGGTTAGGTCAACCCTAGGGGTGTTCCTAACCTTACTAAACACGCCAAACTCATCTACATTAACCAATCAGCCTAACTAGGACGTCAAAATTGGGGGTGGGTTTCTAGAAGGTAAATTCTAGCTTCGCATAGAGTTTTCTGCAAATACCTAATGACACCCAGCCGAACCATCACCAGATACCCAAGTGCACTAAGTGGCCTGTTTACTACTACATCTAAGGTCCATCAACATAGTACAGTAGGTAACAACAATCAATGTCCAAAGTAAAGGGTTGAGTCATAATAAAAACTATGACAAATAAATTGCAGACCACAATCACTGACAATGTTGTCAAGGAGTTCGTGTAGTCAAAAAGCGTCCTTTATAACTAAGTCATTTGTCTTTTCATTGGAGATAATCTTTGTACATGGTAGGAAGTCCATCGAGATGCAAGACCAAGGGGTTATTGGAGTTAGAAGGAGACCATATGGGCAATGATGAGGAATTTTAAGCAAGCTCAGATGTCACAAATACAAAATAACTTTTCCACCGATTGGTGTAGTCGGGGCCACCAATAATTCTAACTGATTAGTTCCACTATTTTTGTAACAGCAAAGTGACCAACAAGCAAAGTGTTGTGACAAGACGATAGCACTTGAAGTCGAGTGTCACCTGGTGGAACATACACCAAGTTGTTATAGAGAAGCAGACTATTGGCAAATCAAAACAGATTGTAGTCGGGTCGTGAGATGAACAAACTGTTATCTACGAGGTGACTCAAGATATATCGAGCCAACAAATCAGAGACAAGTTCATAATAGATAATGTTAAGAAGGCCAAAGTCGAAGGGTGCAACATGAATAGTGAGTGCTTGGAGGCATTCGGAACCAATTACCACTTACTTTTGTTAGTCAAATTCAACGTCATTAGCATGCGGTGCCAAATTAGTTCATCGTGAATAGCTTGGACTTGTTAGAATTGCCTCCATGTTCTATATTTATAAATATATAAGTTTGAGGTCACACGTACACACACACACACACACACCACTTCATGTATGTTGCTTAGGGAGACTGAGGTTTATTTGTTAGCTTTGAAGCTATTATAAGAGTTCATGTCTCCTAATACATACATCATTTAAATAATTTAAAATAAACACATGCTTATTTATTTTACCTCCATTCACTTACGAGTCCAGGCTAGTGGATACATGATTATTCATCAAGCATAATTCAACATATCAGAGAAATGATTAACATCTGGCTTTAGGGGGTATGGGAGTTTTGCATTTGTGTGTTCTTGGAATACCCTCTCAAGCTCCACTCTCACTTTTGACATGCTTAAAGACTTAAAGTGCACTTCTGCATTGTTAATCTCTAGGTATTTGCCTCATGCAACCACATTTCCAGCTTCATTGAGAAGTTCAAGCTTCTATGAATGCTCAAAAGGTGCAACCTCATCCTAATAGATGAATATATATATATATATTATATATATATATGCACTATAAACATAATATTACTTAGTCACTATGTTCATCTCCAATGGGTTCATCAAGAGTTTGAATTGTTATGGGTTGATCAAAAGAACACTTCTTCAACTTAACAAACAATCCATATTCTTGCCACATATGTTGATTATGTTTGCCTTGAGATTTGTAAGAAATTAAGATGTCGTCAAAGTTAATTTAGAATGCTGCAAAAAACATTGTTATCCATGTGCTGAAAAACTTATAGAACATTTATTAATTCATCATTGTATACTCAAAATGTTCACAATGGGTGTAGAATGCCGTATTCCACTCGTTGCCTTGATAGATGCAAATCATGTTATTGACAAATGCGGATCAAGTGAAACCAATCAATGCAAGAATGGATGAACATATAGCGCAACCTTGAAGAGCTTGTATTCTATTCACTACAAAGCTTGAGGGGTATTGGTGTAAGTGCTATTTGAAGAGGAAGGAGCCATTGCTAAAGAAGCCACAATATTGAAGTGAATTTGCATCTGAATTGTAGATGTACTAATTTGATAGAAATAAACAAACTTATGTTTGATGAGTATATGATAGTCCCAAAAAACAACAAGGTGATACTTGCATAGTTGACTAGGAATACAAGGATGAGGGAGGTGCACAATATGGTTGACAATGGGACAAGAGCTCACTTTTGATGACATTATGCACGTACCAAAACTTTGATGAAACCTAAATGCATGTTGTAATTAAAATGGGCATGTCTATAATCCCATTTCTTAATAATTAGTGATTTAATTAGTAATTTTTAATATTAAAGGTATATATGTTAATGATAGAATATTCTTTAGAACATTCTATTTTGTAATTGACCCTTTAATAAATTATGGCATTGGTGGACAAAAAATTGATAACATATAAAAGTAGAAGGTATTAAATTATATAATATATTATATTTAAGATTGTATGGTCTAATATAAATGTTATAAGAGCAGAGAGATACTATGATAGTTTTTACTATGACCTCACCCTTTACTTTGGGGTTTGATTATTGTTACCTACTGAGTTGTGTGACAAACCCTAGATGTAGTAGGAAAGAGGCCCACTTAGTGCACTTAGGTATCTTGTAATGGTCCGGCCAGGTGTCATTAGGTATTTGTAAGTGACTCTAGGCGAAGTTGAACTTACCTTCTAAAAAACTTTCCCCTAGTTTAGGATTTAATAAGCTTGTTAGGGACACCCTAGGGCTGCCATAAACCCATGCCCAGGGGTTAGGTTTAGGGTTAGGTTCATCTCTTTCTGGCATTTTTGTGCCAGCCCACTTACTCATTTAGGAAAACAGGGGGGAGGGTCCATCACATAATTAAGGTAGAGTATATGTAGTGAGGCTTTCTAGGTTCAAAAGAGAGCTTGTTAACTTCTTATCAATGCAAGCTAAGCTTGTGCGCAACCCTCTCTTGTGTAGCCCCAACTTCCACACAACAGCGGTACGTCCCACCTTTGGGTTAGACTATCCTTATTGTTGGTAGGATCTTGCCTTTGTGACCAGGTATGTCACTTTAAGGATTTAGTTAAATTCCTTGGTCCAAAAACCTTCTCGCAAGCTCAAAGGCATTGGTTAAGTTCACGTTCAAAACAACAGTGGTTGAGGCCTTGCTCAGGCCGCCTCAACCATGGCAAGCTAAGAATGATACATGTAGCTCGGTTGGTATGTGTATCCTGATTCACAAGGTGAGTCTCGTTCGTGGACTTGGTCATCTGGGAGTTTAAGTTCCTAAGGGTTGGTTCTTAATATAGGTTACTTTACCAGATTTTGTGGGTTTCTAGAGAGGGGATTTCATGGTTGGCATCTGGCAAGCTGCCTTTGTGGCAAAAAACTCTACCAATTGGTATCAGAGCAATTCTCTGTGGTCAGTATGTCAAAAGGGTTTCAGTGTTTAGATAACTCTAAATTCTTGAGCTATTCTATATTTTGGTTGACATGTCTGTATTCTGTGCAGAGAGTTGATTTTGTGAATTATCAATCTTCAAAAACACTTACACAATGAGTCAATGTGAGATTCTAGGTATGTTCAAAAGTTTTAGTTCAAGCTGATGTGTGTGGGTGTATAACTTTCCAACTTCATAGGGAATATCCAAGCATATCTTGAGTGTTGAAACTAGGGTTCAATATGATAAGCAAGAGAAAGCAACTAGAGCATGAGGCATAGAGGTTATCGCAAAGGCTCAAAATAAGGAGATAAATGAAGTTTCTAGGTCGACACCTAGAGTTAGGCAATAGCTTGGTTGGTGAAAAATAATGATGGATGCTCTAAACAAACTTTGAGGGGATATTTTAGAGTTAAACTATCGAATCGGTAATGTTGCTGATCGAATTCAAGCAGTTACCATATTCTTAAATATTCCACAAATCAAACACACGAAGAAAGAAGAAGAAGCATGATTCAGAGTCATGTTCATCTAAATCGAATTATTTGGTAGATGAAGGTGGTAGAAGTCCTAGTAAATTCAAGCTAGTCAAGCCTTTGGAATTTATGGGTTCAAAAGACTACAAAATTCTAAATGACTGGTTTATATGATATGGAAAGTTATTTTGAGGCTACTTTGTGAAAAAGATAGAAAAGGTTGTGTGTGCCAAGCAATTTCTCAAAGAAGTTAAGACTTGGTGGCGAATAGTTGAAGGTGAATATTAATATTGAAAATAATTGGAAACACATGAAAAAGGAGATTAAAAAGCAGTATATGCCGAATGAGGCAGCTTGTAAACAAGGAGTTCGAGGAAACTTAGTGGAGCATGTTTATCGATTTGAAAGTGTATGGCGTTTGGTCCCAAACATGAGTGATGATGAAACTCAAAGTTGCTTCATGACTAGCTTGAATGAGAAGACGCGAAAGGAAATCGTTAAGGCACAAGGCAATAAGCAATTAGAAATGTTAGGAGGCAACTCAAAAGGTTGCTTATGGCATGTCATTAAAATACTTGTACAATAAGGGTGAGGAAGCAAAACCTAAATCAAGGAGTTTTTCTCCGAAGTCTGGGTTTATAAGGTTTGATATACGACCAAATCAATTACCATCAATCTGAAGTGCAAGTCCCTTTATTGGTAGTTCCAAGTTTTTAGATACATCAAAACCCATCGGATCTCGGAAATCGTTAGTGTTACCACTACCTCAGCAGGCCAAGGGCTCGACTCCAAAGTCTACTCCCTTGCAGCTGCAGGTGGGGTTCTAAAATGTTATAATTGCAACAAACTTGATCATTATACTAGAGAATGTCGGGCACCCTCACAACAATTGGGTCATTTCAAGGTGATGGTAGAAGAAAAAGTTGCTGAACCTGAAACACTTGAAGATCTAAAAGACGAGTCAGAAGAGGTAATGTTTTATCAGACACAACCTGCCTTATTCGCTACTTAAGACAAAACTGATCCTTTGATATATTTAATAAGAAGGATACGAGGGGACTGAGTCCAAATGATTTGATATTGGAGCAACATACAATTTCATATTGACTCGCCGATTGAATTTGAATGTAATAAAGATGTGTAAAATAAAGATCAATTTTAGCAAAGGTTTTCAAAATATAATAATATAACAAGGCAGTTCCTATCCAAATCAAAAGTTGAAAGGCTAAGCTAGACTTAGTTATCTTGAATATAACGGGGTTTGACTTTGTGTTGAGTATGGAATGGTTTTATAAACATATAGTCGAAATAAGGGGCTCCAGAGATAATCAAATCATGCTTGCAGTAGACAAAGGGGACATTAGAAAAACGACGCTCAAGATGAAAACACTAACTGATAAGAATTGAAATCCTATGTTTCTTACCTTAACTCAATTGCATAAAGCAGTTAAACATTAGGAATGTGTATTTCTTGCAATGGTTTTGAATATTGATGAAGTCAAAATAAGGGATGGTCAAGAATATGTTCTTGGACCTATTTTGAAAGTCTTGAACATGTTTAAGGACGTGTTGCCAGAAGACTTGCCACCCGAGTTACCTTCACATTGAGCTGTGGATCATAAGATAGAGATTATGCCATGCTCGTCTCCATTGGCAAGAGTTCCATATTGGTTGAATCCTCAAGAGTTAATAAAATTGAAGAGACAGTTGACAGAATTGATTGGTCAAGGATATATTCAACCTAATTGATTGCCGTATGGTGCACCAATCCTATTTGTAATGAAAAAAGATAGTACAATGTGGATGTGTGTGGATTATCAAATGTTGAATGCAATAACTATAAAAATAAGTATCCTCTTCTGTGAGTGGATGACTTATTTGATAAACTATCAAAAATGAAGTATTTTTCAAGAATAAATTTGAGATTTGGGTACCATCAAATTCGGGTAGCAAAAAATGACATTGAGAAGACCGCTTTTCATACATGTTATGAATCATTTGAGTTTCTAGTCTTGCCATTCGGGTTATGTAATGCTCCAGCAACTTTTTGCACAATGATGAATGATTTATTTAGAGACTATCTAAACGAGTTCATAGTTGTGTATATTGATGACATTCTGGTTTTCAATTCGACAATTGAGGAACATGCAAAACACTTGGAAAAGATGTTTCAAAGGTTAAGGGAGTTTGCTAAAGGAAAGCAAGTGTGCATTTGGTCAAACCAAGATAGATTTCTTGAGATACTCGATCTCAGATGGGAAGGTTGCCAAGCTATTATCGAGTGGACGATTTTGAAAGACGTTCATGAAGTCATATCATTTCTTGGTTTGACAGGTTATTATTGCAAGTTCATAAAAGATTACTCAAAGGTAGCAGCCCCATTGATAGATCTCATGAAGAACATTCCATGGAATTGGACTCCCAAGTGCCAAACTCAAAGAAGTTATCTTTTCTGAGCTAGTTTTGCAACTGCCCATCTTTGAAGATCCATTTGAAGTAAAGTGTGATGCTTTCGACTTTACAATTGGTGATGTATTGCAACAGAAAGGACATCCGTGTCCTTTTTCTCGAAGAAGTTGCATGCCGCACAAATTCGATGGCCTACTTAAGAAAAAGAGATGTATGTTATTGTTACTTCCTTAGTGAAGTTCGGTTCATGTAAACTAAAACCATGTTTATATTATAGTTGTAGCATTTCGATAAATTGATATGATTGTAAGTTTATATCCGCTAGTATAACAACTAGTTGATAAGCTTAAGATTTGAACGTTAAAACGATCATTATCCATTCGAAAGTATCAATATCGAAATTACAACTATTTATAAAATAAGGATTAGTTTTAAAAAATATTTATTAAAACACTAGTTGCTCCAATTAGTGAAAATGTTATACTTCGGTATAGTGTTGAGAAACATTTACATAATCAGTTTGAGAGCTGGACATGAATATAATGTTACGAAGATGTGCAGTATTACGAGTTCAGGGGACTTTTATCATGGAAATTAAGTTTTGAAATTTGGTATTTTTAAACTTAGTGAGATAAAGAGTTAGGAAATATTGAACGGCATCTAGTATGATGTGCTCTTTGGGGAATGAGTACAATGAAAGTGACAATTAAGAGATGTGTTAAAAGGTCGTCGATTGAGGCACTAGAGATGGGTTGAATTTCTTGGTTTCCATATTAGTTTGTTAGAAAGGTATGTTAGCTTATCTGGTCCCTGAACTGGACGGTTATGAAAGAGTACAAGCTAGGTGCAAAAGACAAATGGTAGAGCTATCACACTTGGTTGTAGATTTGACTCAATGTTGATTCCTATCAGGAATAAATTATGTTAATGACACACCAAGTGGATGGCATTTGGCAGATTGGTATGACCTTGTTGTATACATGTGTACAGCCATGCGCCTCTGTGATCGCCTTTGGCTAGATTGACATGTCTACAAAGAACAAGGTTTCGGGAATAGTACTCTAGTATCGAAAAGAGCTTGATTCCGATAAAGTCTCATACCTAGTCTGATGTAACTATATACTAACAAGGGATAGGTATAGTAGCAGACCCTTATGTAAAGGGGTAAGAGAAACACTGAGGGATACAGAAAAGTGAGGCTATAATACCGTGACATGTGGAAATGTGAACAATTGGAGAAACGTGAAGGCGTTTGGTTAAGCACTTGAGATGGACATCAAAGTGCTTGTTGTGTGCTAAGTCGACAGGGTCATCAATAGCGTTTGATATTAAGGAATAAAGCAAGTCTTTATTTTTATTAACCAAGGGGCCGGCAACAACACTAACTAGAGGCCTCCAATTAAATTCTAGTTAAGTAAAGAAATTAACCAGTGTGTGTGTCGGGTGACAGACTTTGCAGACGTGCAAAAGGTCTCCAAGTGACTTCATGTCGCAGGTGGTGCCTCGGCAGCTGGGTTTACGACTTAGTCAATGACGGTTTGAAGTACTTGGTTTCGCATAATGCAAGGGGGGTAATAAAACTTATGTGAACTTTTGGCTGACTCCACATAGAGTGATATATTAGTTTTGGTTAATTTTTTCTAACATTATCTAGTCTTGGAGTTGAATGTCAACGAGGACGTTGACATTTTCAAAGGCTGGGAGTGTGTCATAGTTTTTACTATGACTCGACCCTTTACTTTGGACGTTGATTGTTATTACTACTGTACTATGTTGATGGACCCTAGATGTAGTAGAAACAGTCCTGCTTAGTGCACTTGAGTGTTTAGGGGTAATCCAGCCGGCTATCTTTAGATGTCGCGAGAAACTCTAAGCGAAGGTAGCACTTACCTTCTAGAAAATCCACCCCCAATTTTGACGTCCTAGTAAGATGAGTTTGGCATGTTAAATAGGGTTAGGAACACCCCTAGGGTTGACCTAACCCTAGGGTTACCCTAACCCACGCCCTAAAAACCCCCACCCCCTTGGGTAGGGTTTAAGGGTTAGAGTTAGGTTAAGTTAAACACTCTTTCATTAACTTAATAAGGGGCTAGCTAATTTAGTGCCAACCCACTTACACATACAGGAAAAGAGGGGGGGGGGGGCTCCATCACATAAATAAGGTAAAGTATATAGGAGTGAGGGTTCCTGGGTTCATGATTGAGCTCGTTACTCTTCTCCCGGTGCAAGCTCTAGCTTGTGTCATCAAGGCACAACCCTCTGTTGTGCCGCCCTAACTTCCAGACGACAGGGGTACATCCCACCTTCGGGGTAGCTTTCCCTTAACGTTGGCGAATCCATGCTTGAGAGGTCTTGTCGGGATGCACGTTCTAAGAAGCAAAGGTTGAGGCTTATCTCCAACCTCCTCCTCCACATCAAGCTAGGATCAACACTCATAGCTAACCAGGGCACGTTCGTGTCCTTGTCCAACTGTGGTTGTGGGTTCTTATTGATAGGGTTTCCTTACTGGGTCTTGAGGGATAATTGAGGGGTTCTAGAGTTGGCATTTAGGAGCCACATTTGTGGCACTTGGTGCAACTCTCGAATCTAAGGGATATGGCATGACAACCCACATAGATGTGACACTGGGCTAAACGTCACATGATACAACGCCCAAGGCACGCCCTTTGGGGTTGTGCCATGGGCTTGTCGCCAAGGGGTTGGATACTCTGACAAACAAACATGCTTGTGTTCGCACTAGGGTGCTAAGCCTTGGGCATTTGCTCAAGGGAGGTTAGGTCTCGTAACTAGGTGTGCTTAGGCACACTTGGTTAGGGGAGTGTCTGTCAGAGTTTTAACCCAAAGGGCCAACAAGTGGCTGCCAGGTGGCCATTCGGCGTCATCACCCTGTGTGAGCAATGCTAAGTTTCCCAGAACAACCCCATCGACCCTTAGGGTTAGACTCTAATGCCCAAGTGAATATGAGACTTAAGGTTTAGCCTAAGTCTCCCTAGAATGTCTGCCCCCAGAACCCTTGAGGGATAACCCTAGTTGACTTAGGGTTTAGCCCTAGAAGACTAGACAGGCTCATGCCCTAACCCCCATCAAGGAGACGTGTGTTCCACACATACCCCTGGACAGAGCTAAGGCATTGTCACTTACCCCTTGAGGAATCACCCTCATCCGGGAGTACAACCCCTTTAGGGCGACAAGGGGTACCCTGAACCACGACTAACCCCTAAGGGTTTGAGTGGCCAAGTTATACCCTAGACCTAGGGCTAGTACTTAGTGAGGACACGAGTGTGCGCCGTAGGCAGACACGAGTGTTCTACTAAGCAAACTCCCTAAGGCTAGGTTTGGGATAACCCTAAGCACATGACCTTGCGAGTGCCTCACGAAAGGACTCCTACTAACATGTTTAGGTTGTTCAACCTTAAATTCTAAGGAGAACACTCCCCTAGCCAAGTGTGCCAAAGCACACCTAGTTATGAGACCTAACCTCCATTGAGCGGATGCCCAAGGCTTAGCACCCTAGTGCAAGCACAAGCATGTCTGTTTGCTAAAGTATCCAACCCTTGGCGACAATCCCATGACATAACCCCAAAGGGCGTGCCTCAGGCACCATGTGACGTTTAGCTAAGTGTCACATCTCCATGTGACACTGCCTTCCCCGATGTGGGCTATCATGCCATAGCCCTTAGATTCAAGAGTTGCACCAAGTACCACAGACGTGGCTCCTAAATGCCAACTCTAGAACCTCGAACCCTCAATGACCCCAGGAACTAGGTAACGTGAACCTGTCAAACAAGATCCCACGCCCACAGTTGGACAAGGACACGGATGTGCCTTGCTTGGCCGTGAGTGCTACACCTAGCTTGACGAGGAGGAGGAGGCTGGAGACAAGCCTCAACCTCTGCCTCTTGGAACATGCATTCTGACAAGACCTCCCAAGCATGGATTCGCCAACGTTAAGGGTAAGCTACCCCGAAGGTGGGACGTACCCCTGGCATCTGGAAGTTAGAACGGCACAACAGAGGGTTGTACCTTAACACACAAGCTAAAGCTTGCACTGGCAGAAGAGCAACGAACTCAGTCATGAACCCAAGAGCTCTCCACCTTATTTATGTGACGAAGCCCTCCCCCCTCTTTTCTTGTATGTGTTAGTGGGTGGCACTGAATTTTAGCCCCTTAGATAAATTAACAATATGAGCCTATACTCACCCTTACTCCTACCCCTAAACCCTACCCAAGGGGGTGGGGTTTTAGGGCGTGGGTTAGGGCAACCCTAGGGTTAGGTCAACCCTAGGGGTGTTCCTAACCCTACTTAACACGCCGAACTCATTTGCAAAGACCAATCAGCCTATTCGGGACGTCAAAATTGGGGGTGGGTTTCTAGAAGGTAAGTTTAGCTTCGCTTAGAGTTTCCTGCAAATACTTAATGACACCCGGCCGGACCATCACCAGATACCCAAGTGCATTAAGCAGGCCTGTTTCCTACTACATCTAGGGTCCATCAACATAGTATAGTAAGTAACAACAGTCAACGTCCAAAGTAAAGGGTCGAGTATAATAAAAACTATGACAGTGTCCTCCTTGGAATCCAGGGGTTGAACAACCTAAGCTTGTTAGCAGGAGCCTTTTCGTGAAGCGCAAGGTTATGTACTTAGGGTTTTTCAAACCTAGCCTTAGGGAGTTTACTTAATAGAACACTCGTGTCCGCCTATGGTGCACACTCGTGTCCTCACTAAGTACTAGCCTTAGGTCTAGGGTATGACAAGGCCACCCAAACCCTTAGGGGTTAGTCGTGGTTCAAGGTACCCCTTGTCGGCCTAAAGGGGTTGTAGTCCTAGATGAGGGTGATTCCTCAAGGGTAAGTGACGATGCCTTAGCTCTGTCACGGGGATGTATGAGACACATCTCCTTTGTGAGGTTAGAGCATGGGCATGTCTAGGTCTACTGGGACAGGATCTTAAAGTCTACTCGGGTTATCCTCTAGGGTTCAAGAGATGGTCATTCTAGGGGACTTAGGGTAGGACTCTAAGTCTTTTGCCTAATTGAGCCCCTGAGTCAAACTCTTAGGGTTATCTTGGAAAACTTAGCGTTGTTAACATAGAGTGATGATGCCGAATGGCCACTTGGCAGCCATGTGTTGCCACGTGTTAGCGCTTTGGGTTAAAACTCTGACACTACCTACATCACACACTCACGTCCTCACTAAGTACTAGCCCTAAGTCTAGGGTATAACTTGGCCACTCAAACCCTCAAGGGTTAGTCGTGGTTCAGGATACCCCTTGTCGCCTTAAAGGGGTTGTACTCCTGGATGAGGGTGATTCCTCAAGGGTAAGTGATGATGCCTTAGCTCTGTCACGGGGGCATGTGTGAGACACATTCCTTTGTGGGGTTAGGGCATGAACTTGTCTAGGCCTACTGAGATAGGATCCTAAAGTCTACTTGGGATATCCTCTAGGGTTCAGGGGATGGTCATTCTAGGGGACTTAGGGTAGGACTCTAAGTCTTCTATTTAACTAGGCATCTGAGTCAGGCTCTTAAGATCATCTTGGAAGACTTAGTGTTACTGACACATGAAATTGACGCCAGAAGGCCACGTGTTGCCACATGTTAGCCCTTCGGGTTAAAACTCTGACACATGGTGTCACGTACTAGAATCTCCATGGACCTAGCCAAGGTGTGTACAGTTCTTAAGTGAGAAATGCCAAAGTCAACTTGAGACATCCGGTGTCTTGGCTTTGCCAATTTGTATCGGTGCTTCATCAGGACTTCTTTAAAATTGAGCTTCTATTGAATTAGCTCACTAAGAAGAAGGTTTCGTTCAAAGTGGTCTATGAAGGCTGAAACGTGTTTATCACACTCAAGTTTGTGTTTACCTTGGTTCCGATCTTGCATCATCCAGACTTGATCAAACCCTTTGTGATGGAGACAAATGTGTTGATTTTGCTTTGGGTGGTATTCACTATCAGTATAGCTTTGATAGCAATCTACACCCCATAACATTCCACATGCAAGTTCACGATTGTGGAGATTAATGATGAGATTCATGATAGAAACTTCTAGTTATTGTGGATTGTTTCCAAGAGTGGCGAAGGTTTTTTGAAGGCTCCCTACATAAGATAATTGTCTTCACTAATCACCAGAACTTGGTTTACTTCTCTCAAGCTTAAGTTCTAAATTGACGTTGAGTTCACTAGACCCATCAAATCCTCTCTTGGTTCAACTTTGAGATCAAGTACAACTTAGGACTCAACAAGTTCAATCTGACAACGTGCAAAATGCTAAAAAATCAAGCTATGTAATATTTACTTTAGAAAAGGTATGTGTGAATTAATTAAAGTTACATTCAAGTTGGATGGCCAATGTTAAGAAACATAATAATATATGAGTATAAAAGGTGGCTTTATGTCCTCTTTGTATAGAAGATGTTTAATATTATCACATGAACATGTAATTATTCTCATGTAACAATATATAATATATATATATATATATATATAGAGAGAGAGAGAGAGAGAGAGAGAGAGAGAGAGAACTAGCACATGAAAGAATTAAACATATAAATATACGTTTTTAAGTCTTAGCTTTTGCTCAATCCCTACATTATTAAAAGCTTGGGAAGTTCAAGGAGACTTTAAAGGTAAGAATGAAGAGTAAGGGACATGCTTTGCACTTTGCATTAAAAATCCATTATAGAAGGCTAGTTATTATAGCATAGAAACAAAATAGGTGAAAACTAACAAATATCACAATTAATTATAATAGTTTGTGTAATATAATTTACTTGTTTTTATTGTAAGAAACTAAAGGTAGAAATCATAAAAGACTTGGGCCCATGGCATGTAATTAACCAATATAAAGCCAAGGCTCGTGGTATGTAAATAACTAATGAAAAATTTAAGCTCATGAGATGTAAGTAACCATTATAAAAGATGACATAAAAACGTAAGTTGCAAATAAAAAAACGGGACTAAAAAACTAGGCACTCTAGAAAACAAGAAAGAATACTTTTGTATTTTACTATTTTTTACACAAAAACTAGGAATAATGAAAATTACCATCAAATCAATGTTATGCACTTGAAAACCAAAGTAAATGATTTTTGGTGAAGCTATTACTATTGTTGCTTTCACTATCTACCATTTGATTTGCTTACTTTGCTTCTTAGTCCTAATACCTGTTAAGTATAGAGGAGTTGTTCCAACAGGTGTTGCACAACATTGTTGCTCATGATAGTTTGTTGCATTTAAACCCCTACACTATGTCATGGAAGGATCACTATTCTCTTGCAGAGAAGACCACCAAGCTAGATGGACTCAATGAATGTCTACAACTACAAGTTTGAGGGCTTTGGGTGGCTTAAACCTCATAAGAAGCAACATTTTAAGAAGATGTTTCATATCCCATTTGTCTATGGGAACCAAAGGAGTTCATCAAATGGATGTGAAGACTACCTTCCTTCATGGCCAGCTAGAGGACGAAATCTTATGTGGATCCCTAATGGTTTCCTTGGTACGGAGATTGCTGCAAAAGTATGGAGGCTTCGCAAGGCTTTATATGGGTTAAAACAATCATCACATGCATAGTACCAAAAGTTTGATGAAGCCTTATGCAAATAAGGTTTTCATCATATGTGCTGACTTGAATGTTTAAGTGAAGGGCGAGGGAGAAACTATGCTCGTGGCCTTGTATGTGGATTATCATAGTTTTTACTATGACTCGACCCTTTACTAGGACTGCCCCGAAACCGGAAACAACACTTAGCTTATTAGTAGTTAGATGGATGGAGATTGAATCTTGACATTAATTGTTGTTACCTACTGTACTAGTTGACGAACCCTAGATGTAGTGAGAACAAACCCCGCTTAGTACACTTAGGTGTTTAGGGTAGTCCAGCTAGCTATCTTTAAATGTGTAAAAAACTTTAAGCGAAGGTAGTACTTACCTTCTAGAAAACCCACCCCTAATTTTGACGTTTTAGTAAAATGATTTGGCATGTTAAATAGGTTAGAAACACCCCTAGGGTTGAACTAACCCTAGGGTTACCTTAACGCACGCCTGAAAACCCCCCCCCCTTGGGTAGGGTTTTAAGGTTAGAGTTAGGCTAAGTTAAACACTCTCATTAACTTAATAAGGGGCTAGCTAATTTAGTGCTAGCCCACTTACACATACAGGAAAAGAAGGGGGGGGGGGTCTGTCACATAAATAAGGTAGAGTATGTAGGAGTGAGGGTTCCTAGGTTCATGACACTGAGCTCGTTACTCTTCTCTCGGTGCAAGCTTAGCTTGTGTAGTCAAGACACAACCCTCTGTTTAGGGTTTAGGGTTTTTTAGGGTTTACCCTAAACCCTAAACCCTAAAACCCTAAACCCTAAACCAAACCAGTGCCGCCCTAACTTCCAGACGACAGGGTACGTCCTACCTTCGGGTAGCTTATCTTTAACGTTGGCGAATCCATGCCTGGGAGGTCTTGTCGGGATGCACGTTCCAAGAAGTAGAGGTTGAGGCTTGTCTCTGCCTCCTCCACGTCAAGCTAGGAGCAACACTCACATCTAACCAGGGCACATTTGTCCTTGTCCAACTGTGGTTGTGGGTTCTTGATTGACAAGGATTTCTTACCGGTCTTGAGGGATAATTGAGGGGTTCTAGAGTTGGCATTTAGGAGCCACGTTTTGGCACTTGGTGCAACTCTCGAATCTAAGGGCTATGGCATGATAGCCCTCATCGGGAAGGCAGTGTCACATGGAGATGTGACACTGGGCTAAACGTCACATAATACAACGCCCGAGGCACCCTTTGGGGTTGTGTCATGGGCTTGTCGCTAAGGGGTTGGATACTCTAACAAACAGGCATGCTTGTGCTCGCGCTAGGGTGCTAAGCCTTGGGCATTTGCTCAAGAGAGGTTGTGTGCTTAAGCACACTTGGCTAGGGGAGTGTCCTCCTTGGAATCTAGGGGTTGAACAACCTAAGCTTGTTAGAGCTTTTCGTGAAGCACTCGCAAGTCATGTACTTAGGTTATCCAAACTAGCCTTAGGGAATTTGCTTCGTAGAACACTCGTGTCGTCTACGGCGCACACTCGTGTCCTCACTAAGTACTAGCCCTAGGTTAGGGTATGACTTGGCCACCAAACCCTTAGGGGTTAGTCGTGGTTCAGGGTACCCCTTGTCGCCCTAAAGGGGTTGTACTCGAATGAGGGTGATTCCTCAAGGGGTAAGTGACGATGCCTTGCTCTGTCACGGGGTATGTGTGAGACACATCTCCTTTGTGGGGTTAGGGCATGAGCCTGTCTAGGTCTACTGGGACAGATCTTAAAGTCTACTCGGTTATCCTCTAGGGTTTAGGGATGGTCATTCTAGGGTAGGACTTTAAGACTTTTGTTTAATTGGGCCCCTGAGTCAGACTCTTAGGGTTATCTTGGAAGACTTAACATTACTCACACATGGTGATGACGCCAAATGGCCACTTGGTAGACACGTGTTGCCACATGTTAGCCCTTTGGGTTAAAACTCTGACATGGATGACTTGTTAATCACAAGGGAGACAAACTAGCCATTCGGGCCTTGAAGGCCACACTCGCTAGCACCTTTTGGATGAAAGATGTTAGCAAGGTATGCTCCTTCTTGGGCATCCAGGTTAAGCACGAGCTTGCAACTGCTACCTTGAAAATCCATATTGTAATTAAAAGTGTTGTAGCACTCTCATATGCTAAAGCAGAATATATTACCCTGACTACGGGCTGCAAGGAGGTTATGTGGCTGAAGTGGTTGATGGAGGATCTTAATAATCATCAACCTAGGCTAATTGCTGGATGGTGAGACAGCCAAAGTAGCATTGCCATGACTTGAAACCGGTCGTAGTATCCAATTCCATTATGTGCGGGAACAAGTTGATGCAAGAGTGATATGCTACTGAAGAGATACTTGCTAACATCTTCACTGAGCTTGACAAGTTCCTTAGGCTAACATCTTCACTAAGCCACTAAGTTCCTTAGGCTAGCACTTGGCTTATGAGGGAGTAACTCCTTCTATCTAGCATGGCACACATGTTAGGGTTTTGCCATCCAATTAACCTAACGAGCCAGCGCCTCCTTTTTATCAAGCACTACAGCTCTCCGATACAGTCAGCTTGTCACCTCTTGTGAGAGATTTCTTCATTTCCTTTGTTATTGTTACCAAAGAAATGGGGTGAGGTAACAACCTCGTTGTAATAACTTTATTCTTCAGTTTTAATAAACAAAGTTAACACCCAAACTTATTATTAAAAGGAATTTACATTACTTTAATATATATATAATATATAATATATTTAACTCATACTCAATAATAATTTCAAAATTGAACTGTGTAAAAGAAAAAGATTCATTTTTAATATAACCTCTTTTTTTTGTTTTTTAAATATCTTAAATGAAAATTAATTAAATACTTATAATAAGAATTTTTTTTCAATAATCGTTACTCATTTGTATAAATTAAATATATTAAATTAACACGATTCCTTGCTTATTTGTATAAATTAAATGGTCAGTTGAGCAAACGATGTGTCTGACAAGTAAATAATTTTCATATATACAACAAGAAACAAGTTGCCGTGTAGAATGAATGCTAGTCCATTTGGATTATTAATAAATCAAATACGCAGCTTTCCTTTTTAACAGTGTATTCCACGCTTATGTAGTCGTTGGCAAATACACGAAGGATATCTCTTTCATCCAAAAAGGTAGAGCAGGGTGTATCCTCCTTTGCCACGCCAGTTCCATTCTCCTACCGCACGTCTCATCCCCAAATGGGTTAGAGACCATATTTCACTTCACACAAACCAAGTTCGTGATTTCAAAGCACTATCCTTAACACAAAGAGGCCTACAACACACAACCAGTCTAAATCTGTACACACAAGACCCTCCACATAGACTCCAGAAAGCCCCCTTCCAAATGAATGAAACATCTGTTCCTGAATGAAAAAAAGCCTGTTTAGAGATCCCATGAATCCGTCCACCCCGCAAAAACTATAACCTCCAGCTCTAGAGACGCTAATAACCCCTCCATAACCACCTCTCTTGTTCGGACAATCCCTGGCAAAATGCCCACCTTGACCACATTGGTAACAGTTCCCGTTCGATGCACCGTATCCTCCACCGGCACCGGGATTGCCACCGTATCCTCCAGCATTGCCACCGTATCCCCCAGCGTTGCCACCGTAGTTGCTACCCCGGTTACCATACCCCCCGCCGGAGTTAAATCCACCTGCATTGCTTGTAGTGTTGTATACGCCTGCACTGCTGCCGGCATTCCAGTTATGTCCAGCACCATACCCTCCAGCGGTTCCTGTATTATATCCACCACCATTGGTATTCGCGTATCCAGCATTACCGTAGGCAGAAACTCCACCGGTATTCCCGCCACCGTATGCTGTACCTGATGTACCGGCTGCGCCAGCAACTGGTACGTTGTTCACGGGTTCGCCTCTCTGCAGCTTCCCAATCACGTCTAGCAGATACGTGCTCTCTGAGACAAAGTCTAGCTTCTCCGTCTTCTGAATCAGGCACTTCACCCGCTGTTCGTCGTTGAAGCTCTCCTCCTTGATCTAAGATATTACATACACCATGAGAACTATACACTATGCATAACGTGTTGAATTGCGTGTATATATGTACCTTGAGCTTGAAATGATGCTGAGTGAACTGCACGTTGGCGATATGATCCAGAAAACGCCCATTATCTTCCTGCTTCCACATGAACAGGTCCTTAGCTTTCACCCCAAGAAGTTCTTCAGCGGCCTCCTGGAATGCAGTTAACCACGTAGATCCTGTGTGGTCCATTACCTGCGCGATAATAATATCAGTAGCTTACAATTTATCTCGAACTATGTAGAATAAAGGATTAAGCGTTTACTTATGGACGATGATCCATAAGTACATGGTGCTTACTTGGACGGAGAGCAAATATCTATAGTCGCACTCGGGAACTGTCTGGTCACACCGATCACACCTCCAAGTGCCGTCTCCGTTATTCGTCACCTTTTTGTTGCACTGCCTATCTCCAACTTGCAACGGACACGCGGTGTAGCAGAACGTGTCGGTCTTTATGAAATGAATCGTAGCTCGTATAGTGATAAAGTCCGGCTTCTCCGATCTCCCTAGTCCTTCGTCTTTTATCTGTGAGACCGTCTTGCGATTGTCCGTACGAACAATGCCACCCCCATGCCTATGTACATAGATATCAATATAAACGAAATATATGAGCTTTCTACATATTACCGTCTCTTGAAATGGACTGTGCAGGAACATGTCTGCCCTCTCTTTCGAACCACTGTCGTAATTCAAGAACTTCGGGATGGTCGGGATTAATCTGAACCTGTGAACTCTGAATAGTTCCAATTGTCTTCCCACTGAATTCAGTGATTCGTCCTGATATATACCCATTTAATCAGTAATGTGTGTGTGTGTGTGTGTCTCTCTCTCTCTCTCTCTATATATATATATTGGAGAGAGATGAAATCTATATACCTGCTTTAACAGCTACGACAACACACTGTCCAGAATCGAAGAGCTCCTGGATGTGCTCCCCCTCACGACCACAGAAGGCACCCCACATTGTAAATTCCACGCTTTTACCCGACATGTCTCTCAGCTGAAGTGTTCGCTTTTGGGTTTCCATACCGTTCTTTCGCATGATCGTGGTAGTCGGGTTCACGGCAACTACCACTCCAAGAACATCCACCGTTGCATTGACCGCCATGTTCTCAATCTCGCTTATGAGCTTGAAGTTGAATACCTGCTGCGGGACCGCTCCATCCTCTGGACACGGCTCCATCGTCGAATCCTTTTCAAACATAATCTCATATTCGTTGTTCAAGTGATTGAATTGCTTTTGTGCCTATATAAACCAGTAAAATATGCATGTGTCCTAATATACAGAGGAGTTTATACATACCTGCTTCAGGTTTCCCTTCGACATCAAGTAGACCTGACCAACTTGTGCCCGCTCGTAGAACTGGTCAGCAACATTATTGAAGCAGGTAACACGTATCTCGCCACCCTCAGCATCCACGAGGTCGAAGCTAAACACTTTCCGTCGCCTCTGGCATTGTTGAACCTCCTCATTTCGCTCTTAGCCGTAATCCTTGCCTTGATCGTCCAGCGATTGTGATAAGGGTTCAACGCTTTGATAGGCATGATACTAGGTGGTCCTTCATTCCGTGCAATAGGTCCCCTGTTCGGGTAACTGGGAGCAGGTTGGAAAGGAGAGGACCCATCGGCCTCCCATACGGGCTCGGCTGCTGGATATTTGCGGGAGGCTGCCCATACGACACACTCGGACTTAATGGTGCCGTTGCATCCGGCCGCCCATAAACCGAAGCTGGTCCGGAAGATTGCATTTTCGAAGCCACAGGAGTCTTTGGAGCAGGTGAGATTGGTGGCCCCTCGGGCCTTCCATAGAAGCTGGAATGCTGTACATTTCCACTGGGTCCATACGGGTTAGAATTCTGCTGTTGCATGTTTCCACCGGGCCCATACGGGTGGGAATTCTGCGGTTGCACATTTCCACCGGGTCCATACGGATTGGAATTCAGCGGTTGCACATTTCCACCGGCTCCATACGGGTTGTTATTCCGCGGCAAGTTCCCGCTTAATGCATCCGGCCTTTTATACGGATTGGACCTCTGCTGAGTCGGTGCCATAAGAGCTGGGTTTCTGCTCCATGTTGCCAACGGAGGGGGCATCAGGCCTATAGTTCTGCTGCATTCCAGAAGCTACGTCAGACGGCCGCTCTGATCCACCTTCCTTCGGATCACCAATTATATCTGCGGTCGTGACTAGAACATCCATGTTCAAAATTATCACAATTCTGCATAAGATACAATAGTTCCAGTGCTTATTTATCCTTCTTAAAGAGAGTACTTACTTCCTGTCCTTTACAGTGTTGCAAATATATTCTTGCAAACGGATGACGGTTCCTTTGACAAGCCTACCGGTTTTAACCGTATCATTGAGCTGAGTAGCAAGCATTGCCTGCTGGACATCACTTCCATCGGACAGAATCAGACGGTAGCGTTCCTGCACGTTCTGAGTGGTTCCGATCTGTCTCACATCCAAAACCTGGACTGTAGGCCGCAGCTCCACATCCCCTCCATTGAGCGCCACGATCGCATTCGGCGTGAGCGCCGGGACCGCCATTGCACAAACCCTAAAAGAAATGAGTGAAAACCTAGAATCCTTCGGATTTCTCCGATCCAGATCCTTACCAGGAAGAGCGCCAATATAAGACGCGATCCTCAAGAACCCGTAGAACTGTAAACGGCAAGGCGCCACGCACAAGTATGCGTATTAGAACATAACAGAGACGAGAGAAAGACTCACGAAATTCTATGATCTATGATCTAGCCGCTTACCAGGCGAGTCACAAGAAGGCGCCAATAGAAGCCCTATTTCCTGCCGCGCGAATTTGAAAAGACCTACTCTGTAAGCAGGACTACATGCTGCTAGAATAACCATCACGTCGATATTGACCACATTTATCATCATGTACACGTGCAGCCACGCTGTAGATTCTGAAATCTTACGTGGCAATTCCCTTATATTACTATGCCACGTAAGATTTGTGAGGGGAGATTAGGAAGAACTTATTAAGTGGTTCACATGTTTAAGAACAACAGATTCAAGCTCAATCTCTTTGGTTAACTATGCAATCATCGCTTCAAGCTTTTTTAGCGACTCCATGGCTTTCCTCAATTATGCCAACCACGCTCGTTAATTTCATCCTATGTTACGCCAATGTCTGCCGTATTGAAGCATGTTTGGCCACCACTCAGAGCAGCCAGCCATCACCAAGTCCATACCCCAAGCTCTCAACGTGGAGAAGATAGCTTTCCCATACAACATAGGTGATGCCCTTTCTTTCCTTAAAACCTGTGCACAGCTTTCACGCGTCCACTTACCTTCTGTCTTTCAATGTGTTGTTGCAAGCGGACATGACAGTTTTGAACGTGTTGGTGATCTGCGTAGCAAGTATTGCCTGCTGAATGCTTCCATCGGACATGATTAAATGCCAATATGGCATGCTATGTGAGTGTTGGATACCTCTACAAAACCCTGAGAGACGAGCAGCGATCTAATCCGCTTTACCAGAAGCGATTGATGCTAACCCTAATCCTGCCGCGCATTGAAAAAGAAGAAGTTTTTGTCATTTGACCGTTACATTCCAGCAAAATTGACGGAATATTGACGGTCATCAGGCCGTCGTCTTGGCATACGCCAAGGGTGACACGTGTTCCGAAAGCAGACACGTCAAACAACTCCATGAATTGCTGATCCAGGATTCGAACCTTGGTCCCGCAAATCGACGGTACTCGTCAATATCGCCGTCAGTGACCAGCCTTGCAACTTTCTCAGGCAACCCACAAGGCATCCTGTTCTATGCTGTAATGTATTTTAATAAACACGCCCTCAATACGTATCGTACCTTGCCCTTGTTACAGTGTATGAGCAAAGGATGATTACCCCAGTCTGTAAACAAAATATTTTTAAAAAAAAAGAAAACGAAGGAAAACAAGCATCTTCACCTAGTAACGTCTTCAGTGCTACACGTATCACTTCCTTGGTATATCAACAAATGGCTCCTTCAAATAAACAAAATCAATCAATATGTGTCAATAGTGTCTCTGTATGTACAATCAAAAATGTTCGACTCTCTCTCTCTATACGCACACCAGACCTTGTTGCCATCTATGCAAGATGAAAGAGAGTGATGTTGTGCTTCTCAATAAACCTGGTGATGTAGTCCGGATATGGTTCTGGACATAAACAGCTACAAACAAAGGCGAGTTTGCATTAATATATACATATATTTTGTAAAATATGAAATCAAAGATACAAACATGATAGATTTGAGGTTGCGCTTGGAAAGAAACGGAAGATTCTTTTGATTTGGGTATCCAGACCTGTAAATTCCTCTGTCCACCGTTGCAAAGTTGAGAGGAGGAATGAGCAAGCTCATCTTGCTCCCCATTCTACCCTAGCCCTATCGATACAAAATGGTCAAAGATCCTAAAGTATATCCATTATTTAATTTCATCCACATTATTCGTCTATTTACATCGGGCTAGAGCTTTGTATTGGAATTAATTATACCTAGTATACCTTGCTTTGTATAAGCTTAATTAATCCCATGAATTTAGTTATACTTTATATATAAATATGAATAAATCAACCCCTCACTTTTTGTCCAACACAGAAGCATTCTTTGCATTCTGCTCCGCCTGCAGCCCTCCTCGCAGCCTGCTGAAGTCGCCTCTCATGGTCCTCTAAAAACTCCTCTATGTCATTTCCTGCGTATCCCGGGTGTAGCAATGGGCCGGAGTGATACATGCGGTTCTCATGTGCCTGTACAACATATCAAAACACAATCAATGTGTGTATACTGGTAATTACTACTAATACTGCTTAGTAAATGCACTTCAACTCTCCACACACACACACCAGTTTATAAAGGGCCTTGTCGGGCAACAGGCCAACAGATATATAAGAAAGAGAGAGAGATTACCATGGCAGGAAGGGCATCACTTCTACCAGTGGATTGCTCCTTGTGAAAGGATTCAGATCCGTCATTCTCGCCATGTCTTGCATAATCTGTTCTCCCGTTTGAATGTTTTGAATCGTCCCTTTGCTTTCTGAGACCGTGTCTAGCAGCAATCATGCTGGAATGAGTGGGCAAATCTGAAACCTGCCCATTAAACTCATTGTTTACTCCGTTGTTAATTGCCTTGGATGTCCTAGTCATCATACGTGGTGCAGCTCCCATGCTGTCTTCTTTCTGTTGCTGCTTTCTAACCATCGGTCCAGACCTCGGTGGTAACCGTCCGATTGGCGATGCACCTTTCACATCGGCTGACGGACGGGGTGGATCTATTGGAAACCCTATCGCTGTGTCCTCGTTTGTTGGTAAAAACTTCTCACTCTTGCTCTTTGCAGAGTGTGAGTGCATTCTCCTCTTCTGCACCCATACATATATAGCGCATATACACACAAATAACTATATATATATATATATATATATAGAGAGAGAGAGAGAGAGAGAGAGAGAGAGAGAGAGAGAGAGAGAGAGAGAGAGAGAGATTTACCTGTAAAGAGCCAACCAACTCAGCATTTGCATCTGGAGCAGGGACCGCCTTGCTGCTGCGTTCTCTAGAAGCTCTTCTCGCATCTGAGCCCGCATGCCTATTAGCCTTTGTCTGACATTCACATTAAAACCAACAGTTAAGCATATGTCACCTATCTATTTCACATATAGACATAAGTGGCGCAGTATATGTACAGAACTATGTAAATATACAACTGTATGAATATGACATTAAACACACACGCCCTCACGCATGCACACCTTCGGGCTTCTTCATCTCGGTACTTGGCGTCCAGTTCCTTGCTAGGAGGATACTGAGGCAAGCTAGACGGGTCACAGGCGTAAGGTTTGGTAGTGAAAAACTGCAGAAACAAGGTTAAGAATTCAGATATTTCCATACTGTTACACACTCTTAATAAATACCCACACACACACACACACACATATATATTAGAGAGAAGAGAGATGTATATGCATGAGGTTACACACGTCGCTCTTGAGGGCTGCAGAAGCAGTCTGTCTGTCTGCAGGCTCGATAGCAAGGAGCGTGTCGAGGAGGGATAATGCTGATGAAGGGAAGTCCTTGAATGTTTCTGCAATGCAGCGTTTGTATGGCTGTTGCGGCTTGAAGATTGTTGCGTGTGGAAGCTTCGATTTTTTCCAGTATTCCTCTGATGGTGAACCGCATAGCTTGAATATCTTATGCAGCTGCTCTACCTGTTGAAATGTGAAACATACATAAGACTCAAGGAGCTTTAGTATATACACACACAGATATCTCTCTCTCTCTCTACACACACACACACACATATACACAGATATAATTCACCTCGGTTCGACCAGGCATAATCGGCTTTCCAGCAAGCAATTCAGCCAGAATGCAGCCTGTACTCCACAAGTCCACAGCTGCTCCATACTCTGTAGCTCCTAGCAACAACTCTGGTGGACGATACCTTTATAAACGAAAACAGACTAAATAAAACATATGCAACTTAATAATACATACTCAAATGCACATATATCTAAACTGTGTGCTTGTATATGGTTGAAGGTGTGTGTGTGTGTGTGTGTATTGTACAGACAAAGCTTACTGTACCAAAGGGTTACAACTCGGCTTGTCAAGGCTTGTTTTTGATCAGGTTGAAAGAAAGTTGCTAAACCAAAGTCTGCAATTTTTAAGATCCCGGAATTATCCAAGAGAAGATTCGATCCTTTTATATCACGATGCAACACCCCCTTGTATGGCAATGATCTAATCCACGTATCAGCTGCTGCATGTAGCATTTCACCTGTACAAATATATACCATTATACAATATCCATACATCAAACATGTAACTCCCATCTCTCTCTCTCACACACACACATACATACACCCACACATCAGAACTTCATACCTGTGGTTCTGTGAAAGTAATGCCTGGACAAGCAGCAAGTCCAGCAAGATCATGCTCCATATATTCGAAAACAAGGTAAACTAAATGACATTCTTGAAGTCACAAGTCCCTCAAGCTTCACCACGTTGGGATGATCCAATCTTCTCAATACTTGTATCTCCCGTGCCTAAAGAAACAATATATATAAATATGTGTTTTTGTATATATGTCCAGTTATGCATGTAAGTATCTAATGAAATTACTTCGTACCATGAACTTGACACTCTCTGGCTCCAAGTTGTCAAACCGGACTTTCTTCAATGCAACTATCTTCCCAGTGTCTAAATCGCGTGCTTTATACACATTACTGTAGGTTCCCTGTCCAATCTGCAAATAACAAGAAATACACGTAATATATTAGATAACATATAATATATTCCATGATAGTTTCCATTTTATAACCATAGTACACACTAAGAGTGCCAGGAACGATGAAACTTAACAAACAGCTTGTGTGACAAATAACAGGCTCATGTCTGTTAACACGTACGCTCTATGCATACATATATACATATATTTTAGAAAAGACGTGCAACTTGCTACATCAAGCCAAGCCGACTAAGTGCAACTTGGTTTAAGTCTCAATAAGAAGGAGCAGTGTGTATGAAATTAGAAGAGAATACTTGCCTTGTCTAGTTTCTCGAATGAATCGGCCCGTCGGGGAATCCATCCCCTGATAGCTTCGCTAGCAACAGCAGAGAGCCAACCAGGCCAGCCGGCAGCTACCTGCTCACCGGCTCTTGGGAGGATTACTGAGCCTGGGATTCGGTATCGGCTCACCGAATCTCTTTCTCTCCGCTGTGCTTGCTGTATTCGTCCCAGTGACCCATTCTGCTGCTTGCCACTCCTAGCTCTACCCTCCTTGTTGTCGACAATGCCATTTACAGCTACGGTATCTATCCTGGCTGATCCACTAAATCTCTTACTGGCACGGCTGGACACAATCTTCGGGCTGTCAATCTGCCTCGGAGGAGTGCCATCTTTGGTGCAGGCACAACCCATTTGGTCAGGTAGACAGAAAATGCTCCCCAGACCTAAAACCTAGATGATTCCCAGGATTCCGGCTACCAATGCAAACCTGGATTCGGCCCGATCTTGCACCTCCGCAACCGCATCATCGGCCGAGCCCTTGCCCTACATTCCGTCCTGCTCATTCAACACTCTCCTGTTCCTGCTCTGCCATTTCCCCTTTTTTGTCCCTTAACGGGCAGGTGTGAAACACCCTCCGTTAACTCTCTGTTGTAACTGTCAGCGTCCCGTTAAGTCCACCGGTTATGTTATATCTCCGTTTTCATGTTACTTCCGCCGGCTGGGGGACAAAATAAATTAATAAGTTGCCATGCATGCGTTAAGCATAATTTTGATGATCATGCAAACGTGTTTCACACACCCCTTGCATCATCTTTGCATTTTGAAGCTTTGGTTTATACACCGTAATTACTATTTCTAGCATTTCTTTGTGACTTTTTGTGCTTTTGAACAATCTGACGTTGACAAACGGATATGGATATCCCAATGGATATTCGGAACCCAGGAGTACGGTAAACAAGACTGGAGCATTAATTGGGCCCAGCCACGCACATGGGAGATATGGACCACGGTACGACCTTACCGAGTCCTCTATGGTCAATGGATAATTACACTGTTAGATGTAGCGAAAAGCACTAAACAGAATGTTTGAATATTGTATTCAAACATATGGTGGAACACAAGGACTTTAAATGTCTCAATCTCACCAAACACTGACCAGTGATTATTCAAACTTACTATGTTGTTTACCGAGGCATATAACCTATGATTATGTTAAACCTCTAATCCTTCCGAGGGACCGCCTATATACGAGGTATCTGGTGCATAGGACAAATCGAAAACATGAAAAAAGATTATAGCCATCCAGGTTTACAGCAGAAACTTCAACTCCAAATATCAGCCAAGACAAACATCTCCATCTATCTCTTCATGTGCCATGATAATGAAAGGTCTGAAAATGAACCAAGGTGCTTACAGTAATGAAACCTGTTGTAACATTGATCGATCTACTTGAAGCTCACCAGCACCTCTGTAAGCATGTGGATGGTGCACTTGTGACATGATATTGAAGAAGAGATGTGAGACGACGGACGACACACTGGGCTTGGGAAGTAGATTACATATGTACAGGCTTTACCAAAACAATACGAAATGAGCTGTCTCAACTCTGAATGCCATATCTATACATACCCGCTTTGTTAAGATAAGTAACGACTGCATATACACACTCTTCTCTCCTATATTGGATAACTGTAGACACATAATGTAAAGCAAAGAATAACTGTAAATACCATAATGTAAAGCATAACTGTAAATACATAACGTAAAACACAGCTATAGGAAGTTTTATTGCGAGAGTATAATTACAATTATATATAAATTATAAGTCTGCTTCATTAATCATTATAATGTTCTGTAGATGTGTGTGAGTGTGTGTGTGTCCCACTTACAGTTTGGAGTTTAAGGAGCGGATTTATTCAAAAGACGATACGAAATTTGGGAGCCTCAGTGCCAGACGGAAGGAGCTCCCAGCGGCAAGGCTCAAGGGAATCAGAAACAGGGCAATAACCAGCCAGGGTGAGCTTCTCATTACCCGCAGTGCCGAATTCAAACACGCTCGTCTCCGCTGCAAATGTGCTGCTGGCGCTACCTTCGTCTGGCACCTTCACTGCCGCCTCCTCATCCTGCTTGCTTGCCCGTCTCGATTCGTCCTCTGTGTTCTTCTTCTGCTTGCGCCCCCATAGCAGCCCATTCTTCCTGAAAAACCCTAATCCAATTCTGATCACAAAGATTCTAGCATATTTAAGTTCCTGGTATATTCTCACATTTTCAAAATCTCAACAGTTAGACTGTAATAATAATATTAAGCTCCAATAATGCTCCGTGCTGATGACAACGACCAAGAAGTGTACACAGTTAGTATTCTAATATTATAAAGTGTCATATGATAGCACGTGTGTGTGTTGTGTGTATACATCTTTGCGTGAGAGTAGCGTGTTTGCCATCTCACAGCGTTGGCAAGCATAACTTTAAAGAATTTAAGCGTCAAGAGGTGAAGTGTACTGCGGCTACAGAACAAGAAAACAAGAGAACCATACAAAAAAATTATATATAAATAAAATAATAAATAAGGGCAGATGCAATTGGCAACATGATAGAATGCCACATAAATTAAAAAGCATGGTGCCCTACAACAAACACACGCACACTGTGTCTCCTTCACGCATACAGGGATTGAATTGAACGATCCTCTTCATAAATTTCTAGGGCGCCTGTCAGCGATGAAGACGCGCATGCGCAGCGCTTGAATTGAGCGGCGTGTTCAGGCCGATGAGGACGATAGTACCGATTTCATCGTAGATCGTCTTCATCGGGCGGATTAGAGTGCCAATTCGGTGAATTCCCTGGATTTTCTTCTTCATGTCGATTCGATGATTTGTGTAGATCGTCCCAGAATGACCGATTTCAGAATCGATAAACTCCATCGCATGTTTCATCCTCACACGGACGAATTCAGGTACCATTAGGTCATGCAGCTTAAGATCTTGCACATCGCATTCATATGCATATACACATATATGCTGTGTGTGGGTGTGAACTTATATGTACACACATAATAAATGTATATGTCCGCACTCAAATTTCAGCTACAGCGCTGTTACATGACCAGAATGAAACAGTTGATGTATAACATGGATACTACTTAAACTAAAACAGTAAACACATGCACAAAACACACGCACACACGCCTTTGATATATTATGTGTGGTTGGCAGATAGGCAGGCAACAAAAGGGTAATTTGACATGGGTTTTCCGCGACCAAACGTCGAGGAGGAAGAACATGAACAGGAAAAGCAAGAGTACGTAGCAGTAGGAAGTAGCAGAAAAGCATCGAGGAGGTCCGTTCTGAGATCGGACGATCCAATGAAGCGGAAAACTTTCGATGGCTTTTCTAATCCCGGAAATGTTGCTGGTGCCGGTGTGTGGGAATATCCTCCTCTACACTCCTCGGAATCTGACAAGAAACACTTAGAACGGCCTCTCAAAGCAACGTACGGTAGTTCAAGAACAGTTATTATTGGCTTCGAATCACCTCCAACAACAACAACTACAGACTTGGATACAAGGCAAGTATAGTTTATGTATCATACAAATACCTGTTGATACATATACAAGCACACATGTAACTTCTACCTTACATATAGAAAATTCTTTGTTCTTACGCATAGCTTGCGGTTTCAATACCACACACTCTCACACGCACACCACATTATGTACATGGTATAGACGTATGATTATAGAAATTTTTCGGTTTTCTCTTTAATATAAGACAGAAACCTCCTCTCTCTCTCTCTTTTCCCTTCCGATAATGTGTTTATTGTGTCTGTGTTTTGTGCGTATTTGACTATAGAAGTAACGAACTAGTGACGGTGAAATATAAGGATCAATGTTCTAATATAATCAGGTTAAACAGGTTGAAAGCGGTTGATCAGGCTCACAATGTACCGCGAAAGAAGGTTTCTCCACTGGCTGATATATTATCCGATCCCAACAATGACAGTTTACTCCACTTTTCGGATTCAGAGCCTGTAGCCCCTGAGAAACAGTTCTCCAGCAAGCGGGACCGCCAACATGAATGTGAAAAGCGGGAGCACAAAGACGGTTCTAAATTCGGGCTTAGTAGCACCCCTGTCCCGATCCCAGCTAGATATGAGGATTCACCGTCTTTTAAAAAGAAACTTGTAAGTTTTTTTGTATGTACATGTGCACGACTGTGTGGCGTGCGAGTCTGGTTATTTTGAAAAACTAGTATGCATGTGCCTGTGTTTCCAGTACACACACATACATGTGTGTGTGTGTGCGTGTGTTTTTAGTATATCTTACTTATGCACATCAATATATGTGTGTAGACTAACATGCTTGTGTGTGTGTGTGTGTAGATTTCGAGTTTATCACCACTAGGAAGGATGACGAGCTGTACAAAGTGGGAAGCTGAGACACTATCCTGGGTAAAACAGCAAAATGAGACAAGGAAGAATATTAGGAGGAGCGTATCGTTCGACGATTATGATTACATCGATGACAAGCTACAGGCAGTTAAGACCAGGAGGACTCTTGTCGGCTCTTTTGAGGAATCCTTGCTGTCTGGTCGCTTCTTAGCGGGCAAGTCTTGTCAGGTCGTTTACGATACCGTGAGGATTTGTGCGCGTGTCTACTATGTGTATATTTATACCTCATGTTCCTGCACATACCCGTAACAATGTAGATTAGTAATAATGTATAACTTCATTTGCATATGCAATGAGAATGTAACTTATGAGCGTTTTTACTTTGTATGTGCAGAAGCTCGATGGCTTTTTAGCTTTGTTAAGTGTAACTGGGGGCAGTTTTACTCCTTTAATGCGAAAGCTTCCATTCTGCGTGTCATGTGTGGATGGAGCTAGCTGCCTTTATATTATGCATCCATTGATATAACTGATCCTAATGCAAAGAAGAAATCATTCAAGACGAGACTCGAGCATGTAAAACACCGCGATATAGAGTTCCCATCCGTGGCCGTGTTCAACTGGTAAGCTTCTTAATATATGTATATATATGTTCGAATGTTTATGTGTACGCATGTGTGTGTGTGTGTCTCACAGAGCTATATGTATTTTACGCACGCACGTCACTGTTAACATCCGATAACAGCTTTTTTTATGTAACTGACATTTATATTGATGTGTGCAATGACAACGGCATCTGTATGCTTGTCGCAATATAGCCTGTAGTTTGCATATATAGGTCTCTCTGTATTTCTTTAGTCTGTTTGGTTTCAGGTTCTTAGCAATCCAGAAAAGACACCTGTACATACGTTCCTTTGTTACGACTTATCGGACATGCCACCGGGAACAAAGGTACATACGCAAGACCACACACACACACACACACGAGCTTGTTACTGACAGTGTTTTATATAGACATTTATGAGACAGAAGGTGTCATTAGCATCAAACACGGGGAATAACAAGGGGTTGAAAGCGATAGGTCGATAGGTAGTTTAAAGGACGATAATAAGAACGTGGTCGATGGCTCTGTACTGAGATACGCACTTCACATGAGATTCATGTGTGCACATCTCAAAAAGCAGAGGTAACTATATGCTTTTTGTGTGTGTGTGTGTGTGTGTGTGGTGTTGTGTTGTTGAGGTATTTATGTTTGTTAGGGACTCAACGGATGGGATAAGTTGTGAAAAGAGAAGATTTTTATTATGGTGACTTGCGCGTTGTGTTCCCTCAGAGGCAGTCTGATGCTGATGAAGCAAAGTAAGCTGTATACACATATAGTGTGTGATATGCACACACACAAATATATAATTGCTTTTGCGTGCAGCTTAAAGTGGAGCATGATTCACCGTCAGATCCCAAGTACTTCGATTATATTGCTTGATGTAGTCGAAGTGGAAAGTGTACATAGGGAAACGCGCTGAACATTTTATTGTTTAAGATCCTAATAAATTGAACGTATATGTACAGATCACAATAATAAAAATATAATTATGTAGCCAATATGTTAATACAAAAAACTCTCTCTTCACTTGCCATTCACGTATGGCCGACTTGAGATTACGATTTTCAATGAAGTTGTGGTTCCTCATGGGCAGATTCGTCATTGGGGAGTGTGTTGTTCCGAAGCCACTGATATATTGCTTGGTCATAAGTATATCCATCAGCTGCTACCACGGGTTTTCCATAACGTCCTGCGTTAATATATCAGCATATTAATATTGTAGTTAGTACATAAACATACCTGGGAAATAGGACATAGGAAATGCTCAGGAGGTTTCTTCTTCATCCTCGACCAGATGCATTCGAGCATGTCTAGCACACATTCCAGTTGAGGCCTGTTGCAGGGCGCAACCTGAACACATTGCAGTGCAATACAAGCCAGATTCATTGCTGCATCTAGCGGCCAGTCTTGTCCCTGGGATCCAAAACACCCTCAAGCTATCCCGGCAACAGCCTGTGAGGACTCTCTCAATCATTCCTCTTCTCTATCGCAACCCGTTAACAGCTCGAGCAGGATAACTCCCAAGGAGTAAACATCCGACTGTGGTGTCAATCCTTCTTCTACACACGCGGGATCGATATACACATCTGCTGCTGCAACTGTGTGACGTACAAACCTAGAGAGTGGGAACAATCTGCACACTCCCACATTGTCGATCTTGCTCGAAAGTTCCTGTCCAAGAGGATATTTCCTGATCTAAGATCGCAGTGCACGATCGCTTCCGGCTTTGTCTTGTGAAGGTAGAGCAGTCCTCTTGCAATCTCAGCTGCTATTCTGTACTGGCATGCGCTGGGAGTGGACGGCTGTTTCCTGCACTTAAGCCTGTCCTCTAAACTTCCATTCTCCAGGTACTCGTAAACAAGACATGCATGCTCACTTCCGTGCACCAACCTAGAGCATGACTAAGTGAGGGTGGTGCAATCTACTCACTATCCACCTGTAATTCACAATATTATTAGGTTTTACACACACAGATACTACATGCCTGTCGTTCAAACTCTTGCTTATCCAGTGCAGCATCACCATTGAGAACTTTGACAGCTACATCTGTGTGGTGAAGCTTACCCTTGTACACCTTACCATATCTCCTTCTCCAACCAACGAGCCTTCAATGAGTTCGATTTCTTCAGATGTGAATTGCGCATGCTTGGTTCTCTTATCTCTTCTTCGAGCGCTTCAATCCTTTGCCTCCCTTCTTCCAAGGCTTTTCTTTCGACTCATGCATATCTTTCTTTAGGCTTCCATTGCCAACTCCATGAATTCCCTTTTCTGCTTTTCCATTTCCGTCTTTCTGATCTCATCTTCCATTAATTTCATCATAGATTCTGCATATAAGATTGCCTCCTCCATCTCTACTTTGCTCTTTTCCACATACGACTTTGTTTCCTGTTCTAGTCTCCTCAGGCTTTCCTCCAGCTTCTTTCGGGCTCTTACAATTGCTCCTTCTTCCTCGTCCGTCTGCATTCTGATTAGATTGTCCCGCACACAATTCACTATTCTAGGGTTTGGATTTATTTAAGGAATGAGATAGAAATTCTAGGCATATTATTTTTTTTAACTTATATTCTAGTGGAAATGCAATACACTCTTGAACCGAGATCCTTAACTTGAAACCCAACGGCTTCGCATCCATTGAAGAACAGGACTTCATCTTCTTTAGGGATCCTTCTTCTCCAACTCATCACAAAACGAGTGCCTTCCTCCCCACCTGTGAAAAGTAGAAACTCCAAAGTTTTAATCAGGTTCTTATACTGCTTCACATCTGATAATTCACTAGTCAGTAATTCAGTAATCAAGTGAGAGAGATCCGCTTACATAACAATATGTCACTAGCTATAATCAGATCCCACGCCGGTCTCTCCACGGGGAACTTCTCACCCCAAGTATCTGCAAAGTTATATATTCACACACACTCACACGCACACGATATATATACTTACGACGTATGTGAGGCAGGGAGCAATGTCATTGATCCCACAGTTGTGAGCAATATTCTTTTCAATCTCCTCGTCATCAAAATCACAAGTGGTTATATCAACACCCAAAGACCTTTTCAGGAAGATTGCAAGAGCTCCAGTACCACTACAACAGTCATATATATTAATCAAAACCGACTACGAAGTTATATATATATATAAAACTACCTTCCAAGTTCGAGAATTCGACGATTGTGTAAAAGATCCCTGTGATCTACCAACCAGTGTGCAAATATACAAGACCCCGGCCACAGCAAATTAGCATTCACCTCATGAAACATAAACTCTCGCACCTTCAGAGTCTAAGAAAGAAAAACATATACATCATAGAACTTTAATATAAGAACACGTACCATTCCTGGAAATGGATGCTCTCTTACAACAAACCCATCATCTAAAATCCACCCAACAAACATTAATTCCAATTATTCACAAACGATTAAGTGATTTATAACTTACCAGGTTTCTTGCACTCTTCTTCATCGTCGTTAAACAGGTCCCCAGTACAAACAAACGCAGGATCCATTTTTTCTTCTGAAAACAACCCTAGAGCCCTAATCGGACACAGAATTCTTAAAAGCCACTTTTGTATTTCGGAAAGAGAAATCTATTACAAAAAGCAGAAATTCAGTGTCATTTTAGCCAGATCCGATCTAAGCAGAAGCAGATTTGTAATGGTACAGCTTGCCTGCGACATGAAGAGCAGTGACAAACCCTATGAAGCAGACGCTCATGACCAGGACCATAGTCGGCGTAATCTTGAGACCGGGAGCATCATCCGTATAGAATCTCAGCATGTTGCCGGCGCTTCCCGCTCCTCCACTGCCCCCGGATGAAGATACACGGCGCCTCCTCATACCCGATGCGCCGCCCGATCCGGCTCCGCGCGGGACTCCCCCGGATCCGCTGCGCCCAGCTGATGCAAGCGATCCAGCCTGACTCTGCGATGCACCCTTCGCCATTCTCGAGTCTTCTCCACAAGAACCCTAAATGTGACCACAGTATGCAACGTGCGCCTTCAGTCCGATCCCAATCACAACGTGCCACGTATGAGGAGAGTATTTTAGGGTTTTGCCTAATTAGGGCTGAAACAGAGATGTTGGCCAGGTTTACACAGTGGGTAGCCAAGTTCAGCGGGAAAGAGCTTGTGGGGAAGGATCCGCTTGGAAATTCTTACTTCCGCAAGCCGCATACAAATGATAGCGGTGTTGGTAAGTGTGTAATTGAACACTTCATCAAGAAATGTAGGAGGTTTAATTTTGGTTTCAAATCTTGAATATTAGCGAGAGAGAGAGAGTCTAATTGTTTAATTTCATCAGTGACGGAAAAACGCTTTGTGGAATTTGTGGGTGATCCAGAGCCGTCTTCTGTACCTGGTTAGTATTGTTTATGGATTCGTAATATACATTTTGAACTTGTATATATATCTCTACAATTGTATGTAATATGTATTTACAATTATGCACAGTTGAATGGTCAAGATGGTTAACTTATACTAGGAAGGATGCACCTACCCTCAGGCAAGGACGTTTTGCGTGCGTGCACGTGTGTGTGTGTGTGTGATCAAGTATTTGTTGCTATACACATGCAGGAAACGTTGGAGAAGGAAATGTATCGAAAGAATGTCAAGATTAAAGTAGCATGTACGTGTGAAATTTACCACATATCCAACTGATTAAGATCTGTATTCTTGCAGTGCTGCAGAAAGAGGAGAGAAGAGACTATACAGAGCAAAAACCATACAGAAGGAAGGAGGTACGGTGCATTATATAGTCTCTTATAGTTTTTGACGTTTATGTTTCCTGTTAGTGGATATGAGCCCCCAAAGCATGGAGAGATTCCTACGTCAAGTGTCGAACCAAGGTCAGTTTTATGTGGTTTCATGCTCGAGACTGTCACATTTGCCTGCCTTCTGTGACATGTGTATATGTTCTTAGTATATAGAGTGTCTATTTATCTGCATGTATGTAACATTTGCTTCGTTTACTTTTTTGAAGATGCTAGAGGTCAGAGTGGGGATCAAGCGGATTCGTCAAGGTAAACACGGTAACCATGTTGAGTATAACAAGCAGGTCCTTATTTGTGTTTTTTTTTTATACAGTTCAACAGAACCGTCAGGTTCTGGTGATAACTTTGTGCCTGGAAAATGGCGACCATAGCTAGATTGGTTTGTTTGTACACAGATTCTAAAGGTAGAGTAACATGGTTTTAGTTATATAGCATAATAACGTGCTCAAAGTGATGCGAGGACAACATTTAGTTTTAATAGACAATAAAGTTTTATGGTTGCCATAGTCAACATTATGCTCACACATTTCCGTATGAATTTAAAATGGCAATGGAGAAGAGTTCTTCTAACAACATATTCGTGGGATGGGAAGAGACGTGAGTCTATGTTACATCCTAAAGTTCTTGTATTAACTTTGATCTTTTTTTTGCAGTGGAAGAAGCATGGACGAACAGCCGCAGAAAACGAGCATTGGGGAACTCATTGCTGCTCTAAAACAATGTAGCAGGACAAGGGACTTGGAAGGCGGGAAAAGGCTACATTTGAAAGCAGTGGCAGCCGGATGTCACACTGATAAGTATGTAGCTACTGGACTGGTTAGAATGTATACCAAGTGCCGGAGCTTGTCAGTTGCCCGAGAGGTCTTTGACGGGATGACACGTCGGGACGTTGTCACGTGGAACTGTCTCATATTGGGACACGTAGAGAATGGGGAGAGCTCGTTGGCTATGGACTTATTCACTCGCATGGACTGCGAACCCAATAGCGTTACATATATAGCTGTGCTCAAGTCATGTGCAAGCTTGGCTACCCACAGAAAGTTAGAAAAGCAGACGTTTCTGCATAAGGGCCTTTTCCTTCACGGACAGCTTAAATGTCGTGGCTTCGATTCTAAGATAAATGTTGCAAGCACCTTGTTGGACATGTATGGGAAATGCGGAAGCATGAAGCATGCTCAGAAGGTCTTCGACGAGATGATCCGCAAGGATGCTGTGACATGGACCTGTCTTATGATGGGATACGTGGAGAATGGGGAATGCTCAGTTGCTCTTGAGTTGTTCGAAAGTATGGATTGTGAGCCGGACCGTGCAACATATATTGCTGTACTCAAAGCATGTACAAGCTTGGCTACTGAGAGAGAGTCAAAAAAGCAGGTTTTTCTCGAGAAGGGGATTGCCATTCACAGACAGCTCAAAGATCGTGGTCTCAGCTCTGAAACACTTGTTGCAAGCACGTTGTTGGACATGTATGGAAAGTGTTACAGCATGGAGCTAGCCCGTGAGGTTTTCGACGGCATGGTGCGTAAGGACGTTGTTTCGTGGGCCTGTCTCCTTCATGGATATCTGGAGAATGGAGAGGCCTCAGAGGCTATGGACTTGTTTACAAGCATGGACTGTGAGCCGAATCCTTCCACATATGTTGCCGCGCTCAAAGCCTGTGCAGGCTTGGCTAGAGAGGGAGTGGCTGAGAAGCAGGTTTTACTTGAGAAGGGGATGACCATCCACAGCCGGCTGAAAGAACGTGGATTTGATTCCGACATAGTTCTAGCAAACGCCTTGCTCGATACGTACGGGAAGTGCGGGAGCATGAGGCATGCACAAGATGTTTTTGACGGCATGGTGCGGAAAGACGTTGTTACATGGACATCTATGGTTCTTGGATACGTGCATAACGGGGAGAGTTTAGTGGCTCTGGAGTTGTTCACACGCATGGACTGTGAACCGGACCATGTTACGTATACCGCTGCTCTCAAGGCATGTGCAGCATTGGCCCATGCCAACGAGTCACGCAAACATATTTATCTGCAGAGAGGGATATCCATACACAGGCAGCTCGAAGGTCGTGTGCTCGACTCCAACATAGGTGTATCAAACTCCTTGTTGAACATGTATGGGAAGTGCGGGAGCATGAGGCATGCCCGGCAGGTCTTTGACGGCATGGTTCATAAGGATGTCGTTACTTGGAGCTGTCTCATGGCTGGGTACGTGGAGAATGGGGAGAGTTCGGTCGCTATGGACTTATTCACAAGCATGGACTGTGAACCGGACTGTATTGCTTATATTGCCGCCCTCAAGGCATGTGTAGGCGTGGTGAGTGAGAAACCGTCTTCAAAGCAATTTTATCTGGAGAAAGGAATAGACATTCACAGACGGCTGAAAGACGATGGATTCGATTCCAACACAGTTTTAGCAGGCACCTTGTTGGACATGTATGGTAAATGCGGGAGCATGCGGCATGCCCAAGAGGTCTTCAAGAATATGACTCATAAGGATGTTATAGCCTGGACTTCACTCATTCAGGGTTACGTGGAGAACGGGGATAGCTCGGTTGCTCTAGGCTTGTTCACCAGCATGGACTGTGAACCGGACCATGGTACATACGTTGCTGCACTCAAGGCTTGTGAAATCTCGTCGGATATGCCCCTTGGACAGCTGATTCATGCTAGAGTGTGCCAGCTTGGATATGAACAGGATCAAGTGTTGGCAACCGCCTTGGTGGACTTGTATGGCAAGTGTGGGAGGGTAGATATGGCTCAAATTTTGTTCAATGGTATACACAATCCGAATATAGTTTGCTGGACTGCCTTGATAGCAGGATACACCTCGCTTGGGCAAACTTCTCACGTGTTTTGTTTAACACAGACGATTCGGGAAGCTGGTCTGCAAATGAATGGCATCACATTGGTATGTATTCTTGCGGCTTGCAGCCAAGCAGGTTTGCTTGACAAGGCTAAAATGTACTTCGAGGCCATGCCAAGCTATGGCATCACTCGAACCCCGGAACACTATACTTGCATGGTGGACATGCTGGGGAGAGCTAACAGATTGGACGAGGCGCTATCAGTTGTCAACAGCATGCCTTGTGAAGCTGACACTGTTACATGGATGACTCTGTTAGGAGCATGCAGGAAATGGAAGAACTTACAAGTCGGTAAGGTTGCATTTGATGCATTAGTAGCCGCCAACACAAGAGATTCATCTGCATACGTGTTGATGAGTGATATATACGGAAGCTTAAGTATGTGGCAAAACCAAGAGGAAATACTAAAGACTGCTGTGACTACTCTACATTAGGCCGAGCGAGCTTTGAAACCTCTTCGTACTTGTCAAGGAGGTGCCCTACCAAGGTGTTGTACGTCACAGCATCAGGTGCGCTCATTCCTTTAAAGAACTGAATGGCTTGCTGGGTATTAGATGCATCACAGAGCCCCTTGATCAGCGTGTTATATGTGAAGCTATCAGGAGCGAGTCCGAGGTTTACCATCGTCTGCACAAGCTCACCCGCTTCCCAAAGTTTCCCGATCTTGCACAGGTAGTTTATGAATATATTGAACGTTACCACGTCCGGGTACGTCCTACTCTTGAGCATAACCTCTAGAACTTGGAAAGCCTTGTCAACCTTGTCTATCTTACAAAACCCGTCGATAAGTGCACCATACGTGGGCGTCTGCGGATTGTATCCATTCTTCAGCATCAGCTCCATTATATTGTAAGCCTCGTCCATGTCTCGAACTTTACACAGGCCTGAAACTATGATGTTGTAAGTGAACTCGTCCGGAGCAAGTCCATTCACCAGTAGCTCGTGAAAAAGCCTGTATGCTCTGTCTACAAACTTGCATTTGCATAACCCGTCGATGATGATGTTATATGTGATGATATCCGGTGGGCAGCCTTGTTTCTTGGGCATCTCCTCAAGGAGAGCTTCAGCTTGGTCAAACTTCTCGGCCTTGCAGAGGCCGTGGATAAGTGAGTGATACGTGACCGAGTTCGGCATGCAGCAGCATACACTGAACAGGATCTGGAAGAGCTCCAATGCAATGTCTACCCTCTGGGACTTTGAGAATGCATCTATGATGGTGTTGAACGTGACTATGTCGGGCAAGCATCCGATGGCAAGCATCTTCTCCAGAAGCATAACGCCTTCGTACACCTTCCCCGCCTTACACAAGCCCGCCATCACCGTGTTGTAGCTGACTGTGTTCGGAATGCACCCTCTCTGGATCATAGCACTCAGCAGCTGGCATGCCTTGTCCACTCGGTCTTCCTTACAGAACATGTCTAGCAAGGAGTTGTAAGTAAAGGCATTAGGGGCATATCCATTCTCAACCATGATCTGTACGAGCTCCATAGCTTCCTTGGACTTCCCCTGCTTACAGAAGGCATCGAGAAGAACAGTGTACGTCACAACGTTCGGCTGGCAACCTCGGTCTATCATCTCCTCGAGTAGCTCATAAGTGTCGGCTATTCTTCCAAGCTTGCAATAACCATCTATCATCGTGTTATAAGTCACAATGTTCGGCATGCATCCCACTGTGTACATCTTCTTGAGAAGCACAGTAGCTTCGTCCAGCTTCCTAGCCTTGCACAACCCGTTCAGTAACGTGGTGTATGTGACCACGTTCGGGTGACAGTTCCTCGTGCTCATCTCCTCTGCCAGTTTACAAGCCCGGTTCAGTTTTCCACACTTAACCAGAGAGTCAATGAGTGTGCTGTACGTGAAAACATCGGGAGTGCAGCCTTCTGTCTGTTGCATATCACCAAAGAGCTCCAAAGCAGTAGCTAGCTTTCCACACTCACACAGTCCCTTGATGACCGCGTTGTGGAGTATGACATTCGGGCCGATTCCCCGCTGCTTCATATCTTTGAGCAGCTCATAAGCAGCTCCAATCTCCCCTGCTTTGCTCAACCCGTGGATGAGTATCGAGTAAGTGAACATATTAGGTGGACAAGTCGAAAACTTGTCCAAGAACACCTTGTATGCAAGTTTGGCTTGGTTGGCCCTCACAAGAGCTTGTAGCAAGCAGTTGCAAGTGAACGTATCATGCCTGTACCCTTCCTGAGAATGGAATATGCTTAACAATATGTACATATATATACAAATATAGTCACCTTGGATTCAGCCCAGTGGAAGAAACTAAGTGCAGCGTCACCATCTTTAATGTACTGAAAGACCTTGCCCACTAAGTTGGGCGCGAGTTTGTTGGTGTGTTTATCCAAGGCAAGGAGCTTCCAATCTTTTCCCTGATTCCTCTCGAGAATTCGGACAATCTGAACATACTTGGGTGTCCTACTTGGTTGCTGCAATGTCCCCAATTTGGTATCTGGTCTTGTTGATGCTACAGCAATCGCCATAGCCACAAGCCCATGAAATGATAACTCTAGGGTTTAGGGTTTAAGGCCCACTTATTTCCATATGCGCGACGGGTTAGCCATTGATGTTGTGAAAGAAAAGCTTGCATCTCTAAAGGCCCCGGAACCTAGGACACGCCGAGGACAAACCGGACTTGTTGCTGCTATAAAACAGTGTACTAAGACGAGGGATCTGGAAGGCGGGAGAAAACTACATGAAGACGCAGCTGCAGCAAGTCGTCACACTGACAAGTACGTAGCCACTCTCCTGATCACAATGTACAGAAAATGCCACAGCATGTCACTTGCACGGGAGGTCTTTGACGGAATGATCCGCCGGGACGTTGTTAGCTGGAATTGTCTGCTTGCGGGATACGTGGAGAATGGGAAGAGTTCGGTGGCTATGGACTTGTTCGCAAGCATGGATTGTGAACCGGACCATGCAACATATGTCACTGTGCTCAAGGCGTGTGCAGGGCTGGCTAGTGAGAGAGAGTCGGACAAGCAAATTTACCTGGGGAAGGGGACGGGCGTTCACAGAGAACTCAAAGAGCATGGTTTTGATTCCGACATAGTTGTTGCGAGCAACTTGGTGGACATGTATAGCAAGTGCGGGAGCATGGAGCTTGCCAGGAAGGTTTTTGACAGAATGGTCCGAAAGGACGTAGTTACGTGGACCTGTGTCATCAATGGATACGTGGAGAATGGGGAGAGTTCAGTAGCTATCGAGTTGTTCATACTCATGGATTCTGAACCCAACCACGTCACGTATATCGCAGTGTTCAAGGCATGTGCGGCATTAGTTTGTGAGAAACCGTCAGAGAGGCAGATTGTTCTGGAGAAGGGGATTGCCATTCACAGACAGCTTGAGAAATCTGGACTTGATACGGACATCTCTGTACTCAACTCCTTGTTAAACATGTACAGTAAGTGCGGGAGCATGCAGAATGCGCGGGAGGTATTCGACAGGATGATTCGTAAGGACGTTGTTACGTGGACTTGTCCCATTATGGGATACGTGGAGAATGGGGAGAGCTCAGTGTCTCTGGAGCTGTTCGCAAGCATGGACTGCGAACCGAACACTTTGACATATGTTGGTGTGCTTAAGGCATGTGCAAGCTTGGCTACTGAGAAGAGCTCAAACAAACAGATATACTTGGAGAAGGGAGCCGACATTCACAATGAAATCAAGGTTCGTGGATTCGATACCGACATAGTTGTATCAAACACGTTGTTGGACATGTATAGCAAGTGTGGGAGCATGTCTCTTGCGAGGCAAGTCTTCGATGGGATGGTAACTCGGGACGTTGTTACATGGAACTGTCTCTTAACCGGATACGTGGAAAACGGGGAGAACTCAATGGCAATGGACTTATTCACATGTATCGACTGCGAACCAGACCATGTTACATATATTGCTTTACTCAAGGCCTGTGCAGGATTAGCCAGTGAGAGAAAATCAGAGAAACCGAGCTTTCTGGAGAAGGGGATAGGCATTCACAAGCAGATCAAAGACCGTGGATACACTTCCCACATAACTGTAGCAAACACGTTGTTGGACATGTACTCTAAATGCGGATGCATGCAGCACGCTCGCGATGTCTTCAACCAAATGATCCATCCCAACACTATTTCATGGAACTCTCTCATTATGGGATACCTGGAAAATGGGGATAGCGTGGTAGCTCTGGAGTTGTTCACAAGCATGGACTGCGAATGGGACCATTACATATGTTGCTGCACTCAAGGCATGTGGAAGTCTAGCTGCATTACCAGTTGGACAAGTCATTCACACTCGAGTTTGCAAGCATGGACTGGAACAAGACCAAGTGTTAGCAACCGCCTTGGTGGACTTATACGGCAAGTGTAGCAGGATGGACAGAGGTGAGGAAGTATTCAATGGCATGTGTGCTCCGAATATAGTCTCGTGGACTGCCCTGATGGGGGGATACGCGTCTCTTGGGGAATCCTCTCGAGTGTTTCATCTGGCGAAAGAGATACATGGGGCTGGGTTAAAAATGGATGGGGTCACTTACATGTGCATTCTTATGTGCTGTAGTCACGCAGGTAAGGTGGAAGAGGGTAAAAAATACTTAGATTCCATGTACAGACATGTTGGTATCAGTCCCGGTTTGGAGCATTATACTTGCATGGCTGATATGCTGGCAAGAGCAAACAGATTGGATGAGGCATTATCACTTATCAACAGCATGCCTTGTGTACCTGATACTGTTATATGGACAAGCTTGTTAGAAGCAGCAGGAGATGGAAGAATTTACAAGTCGGCAAAGCTGCTTTTGATGCATTAGTAGCCTCCAACTCAAAGGATTCAGCTGCCTTTGTGTTAATGAGCGATATTTTCCGGTAAGTTATTAAGTTTTCGTGTGTGTGTTTCTTAACGAAAACAAAAATTACATTGCCTCTCTTTGCAGATACTGTGGATGACACACCGTATTGTATCCACCTTGCACCAGTGGAGGTGCTGCATTATTCACCGTACTCGGCGCCTTAAAAGGACCTATAAATTGTGGCGGCGTAACAAGCAGTGGTGGTAGCGATTGTGCATAACCTTGGTTCTGCCAGTTATACATTTGATTGAACAGCTCGGGCTGCTGAAATTGCTGATAATGGGCACGCACTTTGGCTCTGTGTTCCTTGCCCTGTACATGTTCCTTCCGTGCGTTTAGCTGCAATAACAAGAGATTATAATTCTATGTGAATATATTGTGTAACTTACCTATAGAATTCAACACGAACCCCATGCACCTAAATATATTTAGGGATTAGCAGGACATGGAGAATTGAAGTACATACCGAGAGCCCAAGTTTGCAGTCGCAGTAATCGCAATAGAACCTCTTCCCATTGTTTCTCCTTCTTGTCTTCTTCCCTTTCTTCTTCTTGCCCATCGTTTTAGGCCTAGGTTAACAATTTCCTTTTTTATACTCTATATTTAAACGGTATATTCGATTTCTTTAACAAGAGAAAGAATATACCCTCAATGCGAAAGAATATCTCCCTGTGAACCCTAAACCCTTGCACACACACGAATTGAAGCGCACAAATTGATGTGGCCAAGGATTACAGGGCTTGTCAAAAGGTTCAAAAAATCTAGACAAATGAATCATCAAATTTCTCTATACAAATAACTCCGCTGTATATCATAAAAAAACCCACCACGCGTGTCAATACGGCTTGTACCCGTTCATGCTCGCTTGGTGCACTCCACCGCTCTTGTAATAGCTCCTGTACCACTTCACAAAATGCTTCAGCCCCATCTCCAGGTTCGTTGCCGGATTATAACTGCAACAAATCAATCGTCACGCACGCGCACACACACACACAACAGCTACTATACATCCATCGCGTACTACACATAAAAATAGTTGATACAATCACTACTAGGGCCAATTTAAAAGCTTACCCGAGCTCAAGGCGTGCTTTTGTTACGTTTGCGTGGGTAAACATGACGTCTCCTGTGTTTGGCATCGGTTCTATGCTGCAGAAGCGAGTAGAATACGTGTTAGGCCCATTTAAGATAATTAAAGAATGTATGTGTATACAAATACATACATATACATGTATTTAGCAGACAATATAATGCCTCCACGTGTGTGCGCGTATCATATTATATATATATATATATATATGCTTACTGTCTGATCGCTTCTTGTTGAGATGTCTCTCCAAGATACTAACAAGAACACCAACCTTGAGAGGCTTGGTGTTGCCCAAATTGTAAACCCTGTATTGTGCGGGAGACTTCTTCTTACCGTTGCTCCCAGTGCTCGCCGTTGCCGTATCTAGCGACGCCACGCATCCCTTCACGACGTCGTCTATGAATGTGATCAATCTTGCCAACTCTTCCCCATGTGGCCCTTGAAATATTCTTATTGGCTGCACACGTCAGTTTACGTGTCAGAGTGCGTATGTTTGTGTGCCTATGTGCTTGTCAGTCGCATGCACATATGTATATATATATGTAGGCATAAACATATACTTACATTGCATGCACATAACACAACAAAAACGTTATGGAATTTTACACACACTAGTATAATATGCTATATGCATATGCACGTGAAATAATACGAATGCATACATCAACAGAGAAAAGTCTTCCATACGTTGTGTTTGTATGATTATGTGCTTGCCACACACACTGTGTGTGTGCGCCCGCTTGTCTGTTTGTCGCATATATGTACACTATATGATAGATAGATAGATAGATAGACAGATAGCGCCACACATGCAGAAGATATGGAATTTAATACACGCAACAGGAAAGAAAATGCCATTATATGATTGAGATACAAGGTGAGTGCACGCGAAATAACAAAGATAAACAGCTCTCTCAAACACACACACACACACCACACACACACGTAGTTAGAAGACTTACACGGCCTTCCACAATATTTCTCGTAAAAGAAAAATATGCCATGTCAGGACGTCCCCATGGACCATACACCGTGAAAAATCTGGTTACAAATGCATATCAGCAATCCAAATCAAGATACATTGACAAAATCTATAGTATGAAACAGGATAATTTACCTCAAAGCGGTGATGGACAATCCATATATGTGATTATAAGTGTGAGCAAGAGCTTCATCTGCTTTCTGAAACAAGATACAAAATAATTAGAAAAACAGATGCACATCCAGCACAAGTATCACCTTTGTGGCTGCGTATAAACTTGCAGGTCTGTCCGTTGTATCGTCTTCAGAAAATGGAACCTGGAAGGCATCGGTTAACACACACACGTGCAAAAGCATTATTTAACAACCTTGTCGTTGAGGCCGTAGACACTGCTGGAAGAAGCGAACACAATTGCTGGTTGTGGATTACTGTTCTGCGAACGAGATAAACGTGTAAGAGAATATGTGTGTATCTAGTTTCTGTAGCATATTTGACTTTACCTTACACTGCTCCAGTAGAGTGACAAATCCATTCACGTTGCTGTGTACATATGCCAAAGGATTATGTGCAGCATATCGAACACCAGCCTGGAAAGTTATATGCATGTACATGTTATGCCATACATACGTTGTGCATACGCATTATTTTATTGTGTGTGCGAGTGCGTGCGTGCTTACCTGAGCAGCGAGATGAAGGACATGGGTGAAGCTGACAAGGCTAAACAACTTATCCAACAAAGGCCGATCATTTATATCGCCCTCCACGACAAAACTGTCAACAAATTGTATCGTTGTGAATACAATAATTCACAGAGACGCCACGCATGCACACAGATGCACATATAACTTACACTCCAGCTTTTAAAAGATTCTTTGCACGAGCTCTTTTCAAAGCGACTGGATAATAGTTATTAAAGTTGTCAAGGCCAACTACTCCATCTCCACGGTCTCTCAATGCTAAGGAAACGTGTGAACCCACAAACCCAGCTGCCCCTGTTACAAGTACCACCATTTCTCCACCCTGGATACATATAGATGTAAGAAGAATGCAAACATGCACATGGACATAGCACATTTACATTTCACGTGCGCGCACACAACACAACACACAGTAATGCTATGCTTAGAAGGAGAAAGATGCTGACCTGCCTAATAGCTGACTTCTGAACCCGATGTGCCCAAGCAGGGTCTGTATAGTCTGTACGCTTGTGGGACGGGAAAGATCCCACCGAGAAATATGCAGCCCTGCAGAGAAATAACGTTGCATTGACTGTTAAACTACCACAATAAGCGTAATCATATTTAAAACAGGCAATGACTTACGTGATCAGGAGAAACAAGAAAAGGCAGCAAGCCTTGAGCAGGCTCATGTGACGTAGCATAGAGCGGTTAAAGAGATAATAAGTTTGAGTACGAACTTTCTGGTTGTCGTCTGCTTCGAGCAATCGGATTAATTCGGAGGAAGTGTCGAGTTTTTTGAAACTGCCATCCTCGGGTTAATTTCAATCTAATTCAAGTATAATCCGAATTCAGTTACTTTGTCGAGCATCTCTCTCTCCCTCTCTCTCTCTCTCTCTCTCTCTGGATACACACATTTAGGCACACATTACTAACCTTGTGCTTCCCCAGTTGTGACCCAACGTGGATCAAATCCTCATTGCTGGGAAAACCATAATCTAAATTAATCACGTTTACAATCACTCATTAATTCGCTCTCTCTATCTCTCTCCTTACCTTGTGCTTTACCGGCTGTGACCCAACGTTGCATCAAATCCTCATTGCTGGAAAAGCATTATTCATATTTAGTTCCAAGCTTGTTAATACATCTATATACAGTAATGTTAACATATTTTTATAATTTATATTTGGCTATACCTATATAATGTCTACGTCTAAATATTACCATCGGTCGCTAATCATACTACCTATATCGTCTGTTTAAAAGACAGTTCCGTAAATCCACCTTTTGTGTCTTGAAACTGAAGAGTTTAATTGCTTAGTCAATATAAATGTAACAAGATACATGGGAAATTTGGGGATTTTGTGAGCAGAAAATCTACATGAATGTCAGAGATACATAATGAAGAGGAAATTGAGCTAAAGACCAGATTTTGAGAGGGAAACTACGAAAACATCGAATGAGCACGCCGCATATAGATATTCATGATAATTTAGAAATTCATAATAAAATCAGCTAAAATACTGATTTTGAGCAGTTTATTGGCAGTGATTGCATGGAAATGGACGCAGATTCATGGAAAAGTACGAAATCGGTATGATGAGAGGAAGCGAGCAGAACTTACCTGAATGGAGATGGCGGAGCGCCCGGCAGACGCCCTAGTTCCGAATGCCAAACCCTATCGAGGCCCTAATGATAATTGTATGAACAATGTGGAGCACGAGAAGAGCAGAGATCCTTCGTTCCAACGGCTAAAGGGGCAATTTTTCCATTCCGGAATCTACACGTCGTATCCAGATTCCGATATGGAATGCTACACGGCTGGCACTATCCGTGTGTACAGCGTTCTACACAGTGGACATTCCACCCAGGAATGTTAACTGACAAGATAAAAAGCGCACCGACCGACCAGCCATAATTCGTTGGAGGAATGGATCCGGCCAGGTTGTCTGTAGCTTGTTGTAAGCTTCTAAAGATGTTTATTTATTAGTTCAAAATCTATATTTAACTGTATCTAACTTTAACGTAACTGTTAGATAATTTCAGTTTAACCACCACGACGTGAAATACGTGGATGCATCGTTATTTTTTTTAAATAAAATACTAAGTGTATACGTGTTGGAAGTAAAAGAAAATCTGAAAAGGACGTGTAAGAATACATACAAAGATAGCAAACCCTTCCTTATATACAAAGAAGCTAAGATATTTTAGGCAATTTTGATCTAATCCTTTGTCCCATGTGGCATCTATATTTAGTTCTAATATATGCCTTAGAATATATCTAAGGTATATTATGTAGAATCTTTATATTACTCTCTCCTTTGGATTCGAATGTCGATGACGAATACAATCGTTGAACATGCACATTCTGATTTACTCCTTCTGAATTGGGACCGTGTATACTTGAGGACCCAATCTTCGTACAATGGAATATGGACCAAGTCGTTTGGAAATTAATCCAGAGGACAACCCTTTGGAATGCATCTTTGGATATAAAACTAACACTTCATCACCCACAGCATAATCAGGGACAAACGAATGTCGAGTATTATAGTGTCGTTGTTGTACCTCCTGAGCATGAGTTAACTTTGTTAACATTTCTTGTGCAATACCGGAAGAGTCCGATCCAAATACCGACTCCACATTTGTGCATCTGTTGAAACAGGACGAAAAGAAGGGGAACCAACATCAAAGGAAACACAGGGAACGACCATACAAGGAATGAAATGGAGAGACTCCAGTGGACTGGTGCACAGAAGACACATAAGCAAACTGAAGGAGGGGTAAGTACTGATCCCAATCGGTTGGTGCTGATTCACATACTTAGATAACATACACTTGAAAGTAGGTTGAGTCGCTCCACTAGACCATCCGTTTCTGGATGATAGGGTGTTGTGAAAGACTGTTTGATTCCCAACCTTGTAGTTAGCAAACTCAAAACTTCAGCTGTGAAATGGGGTCCTTGATCTGAAAGAATCCGCTCTGGACATCCATGCCTTAACACCACTTGATGAAATAAGAAATCTGCCACATGAGTTGCCTTGGCCTCCGAAGAGCCCGAACCTCCACATACCGTGTCAAATAGTCTGACAGAACAATAGCATATGTGTCGTTGCCGGAAATGGTCCAATGAGATCATATGCAGCTAGTTCAAAAGGACGATGAACTTGAATAGATTGCAAAACCACTAGGAGGAGTGGATCCGAACTTGACAGAGATGACATGTTTGTAAATATTGATGAAGGTCATGTCGGAGCTGAGGCCAATAGAACCGTGAACGTAACTTCCAACACTTTGTGAAACCCAAGATGACCAGAGAGAGGGTCATCATGGAATGCATGAAGAAAGTGAGGTACATAGCATGATGGTATTACCAACCGAGTGGGGTACCTGTACCACTTTGTCCCACAAAATAAAGAAGATCCTCTACCATTGTGAACTTTGCAACATAGTCCCGAAAATCAATATTAACATCTACAACTCAGAGTTTTGAGTGCATCTATTATCCATTGACTTGGTTCCAAACGCTGTGCCAACCTAATCTCACAAAGACTAAGCAAAGGTGTAGGTTCTAAAGATGGCAAGACACCCGCAGCAACTGGTGTCCATGACAAAGCATCTACATCCGCCATGGAAGAACTTAGACGATAATAAATTGTGAATTGATAATCTTGTAATGTTAAGGCCCACCGCGCATGTCGACCCATTAGATGTTTTTTTTTTAATATCAAATGTACTGCAACATGATCACATTCCACCAAGGTTGAAGAACCATGAAGATAAGCATGAAACTTATGAAATGCCCAAACCACAGCTAAACATTCCTTATCCGTAGTTGAATAATTGAGTTCTGGACCACTGAGACTTCGACTAGCATATGCAATGGGATGTCGTTGACCTGATTTTGGATCTTTTTGCATGAGATTAGCACCCAAACCAATATTAAGCATCAATACGAAGAAACAAAGGACGAGAGAAATTAGGATAATGAAGAAGGAGAGCAAAGGTTAAGAGATGGATAGAGACTCAAAGGAGGATTGACACTGAGAAGACCATGAGAAAGAAGGAAAACGAAGCAAAGCAAGCACGTAGTGGAGCCGTTTCCTCTGCTAAACGTGGAATGAACTGTGCCAAGTAAGTCACCTCTGCCAAAAATCTCTGAAGTTCGATGTGTTTTTGGAATCGGGAACTCCTTCACTGCCTGAATCTTTGCTGGATCTGGACTAACACCCTCACGAGAGATAACAACTCCCAAATACTTCACAAAGTCTGACCAAACTTGCACTTTGACAATTTCAACATTAATTGATATCGCCGCAACCGTGATAAATCTGCTCCATGTGAGCCAAATGTTCTTCCCATGTACCAGTTGAATGACCAAAAGATCACCACTGCAAAAGATTCCAAACCTCGAATGACTTCATCCATGAGTCTTTGAAACGTGGCTGGAGCATTCATCAAACCAAAAGGCATCACCGTGAACTCATACAATCCATTGGGTGTTCGAAAAGCAGTCTTGGCTGCATCTGCTGAATTGAGAGGAACCTGCCAATAGCCTGAAGCTAGATCTAGTGTCGTGAACCAACGACTCTTCCCCAATTTGTCAATAAGGTCATCCATGCGTGGCATAGGATAACTATCCGTTACATGATTCAAAGGCCGAAAATCAATTGTAAAACGCCTACCTCCGTCTGCTTTGTCATGATATGGGGCTCAGAAGCCCACGGACTACAAGATGGACGTACCACTCCTTGAGCTAACATATCCCGAACCGCTTGTGCCATTTCTTGCTTCTCTCGTGGAGACCGTCGACGAACTGGAGCCTTTATTGGTGCAGCATCTTTTGTATCAATTCGATGGCGAGTGTTACCGCAGTCCTCCTACTACTACTGGTTGTTGTAGATCCGTAAACGACGAAGAAGCTTTTCCATATCCTTTTGACGACATTCTGGAGATGGATCGGGAGGAAAGACCACCTCTGCAGCAGCCTGAAGAGATGCTGAACTCCAAATTGTATTGTAGGTTGTGATTGTAGGAAGAATAACCAGGAATGAAAACCTCCCCTGTGTTGAAGTCCACACGCACACCCTCAGCACGCATCCAATTGAAACCCAAAATCACATCATACAATTGGGAAGGCATGACCCGAAGAGGTAACACCTTAGAATACGATCCTAGACGAATAGGGACATAACAAGCCTGGGAAGAAATAGCAGAAGACTTATTATCTCCATACAATATTCGAAGTGTTCTGAGCAGGTTTCACCGGAAGAGAACACTGTGTCACTAAGGAATGTCGAATGGACGAAATGGCGGACCCAGAATCAAGAAGAATTGATACTGGACGATCACACACAGAACCTTCAAAAGAAAAGACAACAGGTTCTTCTCGGTGTTCCAACCACACCTTGTAACATCACACCACGAAAACACAGAGGTTGTAAAACCCCATCACACAATCCCTCTGTTGCATTGGTGACGGGAACTAGTTTTCCTGCTCATTATCAAAAAGAGGTAATACATCCACTGGTGGAACTACAACTTCCCTGTCTTGTACCCCTTGATGAGCCGGACGTTGACGATTGGCACACTCAACCGCTAAGTGTCCAAATCCTTGGCATTCAAAACACTGTATTCCACGTCGCTGTTGACCACGTCCACGGCCTCCGTATCCACGACCGTCCTCGTCCTCGTCCTCGTCGCATGGGTTGGAATGCAGCCTGTGGAATTGCAACATCTACCTCCATGGGTTGTGGATGAGCAGCTGGTGGAAGAGGGGCTGGTCCAAGCAATCCAAGTTGAATGCGAGTAGTAGAGGAGGCAGCACCATCTTCAAGTGCTTGTGCGATTTGAATAGCATCTTCCAAGTTGCCGGCGATGTCCACGAACAGGGACTCCTGTGTACCAAGTACTTGATAAAAGAGCCCTTTCTTCACTACTTCGGACATGTTAGGATCCACTCGGGCCAAATGGTTCTTAAAGCGGACTCCAAATTGTGCAGCTGTTTCACCACCTTTTCGCTGCAACCTTAAAACTTCATCTAATGACACAGAAGCATCCGCATGACGCCCGAATGCAATTGCCAATGCCGATAAAGATAAATCAATCGTTGCCTTGGATGCCGGGGCTAGGTGTTGAACCACAAGGCAGCAGATCCTCGCAGGCAAGGTGGTAGCTCACGTAGTTGATGGAGGGGATCCCACTGGTGATATGCAGCCACCATACGAAAGTGTTCAACCCAAGCATGTGCATCTTCTGTAGCTGCTCCTGAGAAAGAATCAGGGCGAAGACGAGGATTATACCCAGTTGGATTATGGGTTCTTTGCGTTAAGACACTAAGCAATTGTTGTGTCTGAACCTGGGATTCTGCTATGGCCTGCAAAAGTTGTTCCACAGAGACAGCCATAGCTAAATAAGAAAGAAGAAAAGAAAGAAGAAGAAAGACTTAAGAAAGAAGATGAACTAAGACTACCCGGCATCTTCACTAATAAAAAAGACATGTATTCAACCTTAAGGATATGTACAAAGAAAGAATTAGCTGTTAATAACTATTCGATACTGTTTAGTATGGTATATTATAGATTTGTAAAGATTTTATAAAATATACCTTAGATATATTCTAAGGCATATACTAGAACTAAATATGGATACAACATAGGACAAAAAGATTAGATCAAAATTTACCTAAAATAGCTTAGCTTCCTTGTATATAAGGAAGTGTTTGCTATTTTAAGATCTTAATACTTTTATAATATGAATTGAATGTAAAATTTCTATAATATGTGTAAAATACGAATTTATAAAATGAAAAAAGCAAATAAATTTTATTTGCTCTTAAGAACTCAAAAAAAGCGCCTCTATTTAACAAGTGATATATAAGTGATTCGTGAGCGTGTGATGTTACAAAAGTCCAATTCTTGCATTCCCATAGTGCTTCTGACTCCGTATTAAGTCCTGAGTTTGCTCAAGCACCTGCATAAATAAATACATTATATATAAATATTGTTATATTTATATAAAATATATTTACATCTGTTAAGGTTTTGATGCAGTTACTTGCCTTGAGTGCAATAGTCGAAGGAGTCAGCTCATTCACATTCTCGACACCTAATTCACCGGCAATTTCTGCATACAGACAAACGTGTTATTATACATTCAGGTATCGAATATATAACAACAGTAAAATAATAGAGTTAAGAACCACGTGTTCAATCGTCATATTTGAAGTAGTCAAGCGCTGCTTTATCTTGACTTCAAGTTGCAGAAATAATATAATTATCTTATTTGAAGTAGATAGGCAACTTATCTTGACCTCAAGTGACTGTTGGGCAGTTACACGTCTATGCATATGCCAGAACATGCATACTCACGTTTCATGCACGTTAAACAGTAGTATTTTGGATCTTCTAACATGTCTAGTAGTGATAATGCATCGATATATAATATATATATAAAGACTCACTTTGTATGGAGACTGTTACATCTGCACTTGTGTAAGCCCGACCCTCTCCTCGTATAGCTTTGTTAAGCGAGCCAAAGCCTGAAGAAACACAACTAAACTGTCAATATATATATATATATATATATATATATGAGAGAGAGCCGGGGGATGGGGGGTTTGCCTGTTCGTGAGCAGCAGATTCTGATGAGTGTTTTCCTAGCAGAGGCCTCTTTTCTGTTCCAGCTGCCACCACACGTTTTGCTAGTGCGTCTAATGGCACATCCAAGTAGATGGTAATACTGTCTGAGGTAGCCCCTACATGATAAATACGTTTATCAAATCATCTTCTATGTGCACAAATGCAAGCATAAACAACAACATCATATATTATTGCAATATCTTGTAAACCTTAGTAGTATAGGCGTACCAGTTCTGCGGCCGAACAACAGCACACCACCCGTAGCTACCACCACACGGAGCATGCCAGACAGCTGTTGAAGTACCTCAGTCTGTAGAAAACACAAAACATGTCAGCTGCGTTCTCTCCCTAACCCGTCCTCTCTCTCTCTCTCACACACACACTCACACCCACTCACACACGTCGGCATCCCGGAAGCCTCCTCATGTCTCTCTCTCTCTCTCTCTCTCTCTCTCACACACACACACACACACACACACACACAGTCACAGTCACACACCTCAGCATCCCGGAAGCCTTCCTCGTTTTGCTCTTTGAAGATCTGAGCAACAGATGCTCCTCCGGCAGCCTGCTCGACAAGCTTATCACTGTTCTACAAAAACTTACTAATTAATCACATTAATTCAAGTTTACTTAAAAAAGACCATACCTGTCAAAGAAGTAGTAACCGAGTGCATCCGACACTAGCTTCCCAACTGTACTTTTTCCACTGCCCATCATACCTGGATCACATGACAAAGAAATTTATGCATTCCATACTTCATAATATCATATAATTTATATACTTCCCAACTGTACTTTTTCCACTGCCCATCATACCTGGATCACATGACAAAGAAATTTATGCATTCCATACTTCATAATATCATATAATTTATATATACGTGATTTAGAACTATATTAGGACAGATCCAACTAACCAATCAAGAATACGCATGTTCCTCTTAGGTCCTTGGCGACTTCCTTGCCTTTGGTCTGGAAATGTATATAAAATATTAGTACAATAAAGTACATGAAGAAAATCATAAGAAAATGAGCATACCTTGAGTGTGGTTCCTGCTTGGTGAGGATTGTGCTCTCTGTTTCTGCAAAACGTCAAATAAACAAGTCAATCCGGTACTACATTTTGTAGAACTCGTTCTTTACAAAACAATTATCCACTACAAATTGAGAATTTAGCAAGACAATATGAAAAAATCGTTGTTTTGTGGAAGATAATTAGCTGCGTTTTCTATTACCAAGAACTGTTGACATACCTAGTTGATTCGTATTCGGAGCACATAGAATCGGAGATTGCCTTGGCCGCTGGACCTGAATACGGAGATTGGCAAGCGATTTAAGGGAAGATTTGAGGCCAAAATGAGGCACAGATCGATTGAATGCCTGGTTCCTGCAACCATCGCTACTAAGCTCGAGCAAAGACGAAGAGACCGCCCTCCCTGAAGAAGAACGCAATCCATAGTTAAATCAACACTAGGGCTTGTCTTTTATTTGCCAATCGTCATGGCCGTGGATCTTTGAACGAACCGACGGTCTAGATCAGAAATATCCGGATCGTTGAGTCAACCATTTTGAATGGTAGGCAACGCCAATATCGACTTGGACCATAGGATTTCAAGAACATTGGTTGATGACCGTGGATTGTACTCTACGTTGTACGTTATACAAGAGTGGATTTATATTCCATACTTCAAAATAATTAAAAATATTAAATTAAGCAAGGATTTATCACTTAATACAAAGTTTTGTCAGCAATTGGGTTTAATACGGAGTCTTGTGACGTATCATTTTTAACAAACTAATGAAACAATAATCAATGTCATGTCTGACGTGTCACTGCTCTGTTTTCTATCTTCGAGTAGTGTAGCCCTAGACCTAAGCGGTGCAAGAAATGGCGATAGCAGGTCGTCTTGCGAGGAGAGCTATGGCATCGGGCGGTCGATGGCGCTCCCATGGAATTGTCCATTTCTCGTATGTATTTCAATTTCTACATATGTCAGTCTCTCTCTCTCTCTCACACACACACACACGCACAGACACACACATAAATGTGTATGCACTTATATAATCATGTTTCTAGCTCTGCAACTGCTGAGACATCTGAGACTGTTGACGAGATATCTTTGCAACCTTCTGCAAAAGCTCCAGGTATGCGTCTATAACCTACTGGAGATTTTATACTTGGTTATATACATATACATATGTTGATGTATCGTGTACGAATTGCAGCAGATGATGTATTATCTACGGAGGCACTCACTCCAGCTAAGGTGGTAGCACTACTGGATCGTCATATTGTGGGTCAAAACGGAGCAAAACGTGCAGTCGCTGTGGCATTGCGTATGGTATAGTTTCGTAGGAAAAATGCTTAAATGAAGTTAGATAGTATATATATGATGTTCAGGTTGATGTATATTTACATAATCTGAGCATATATGACATAGTTTGGGATTTTATACACACATATGCTATATTATATACTATGTATTATTATTTAAATTGTTGTGTTACTCTTGATACAGGGAATAGATGGAGGCGACACCGTATACCAGCTCAATACAGAGAAGAAATACTTCCGAAGAATATACTTATGATTGGTCCTACTGGTTGTGGAAAGACTGAAATTGCACGTCGTTTGGCTAAAATGGCAGACGCTCCATTCATTAAGGTCCTGTCTTACCTATATACATTATTATTGTTTATGTATATGATAAGTAATATAATGTTTCAAAATTCCTTCTATACAGGTCGAAGCTACAAAGTTTACAGAAGTGGGTTTCCACGGTCGAGATGTCGATCAGATAATAAGAGACCTTGTTGAAAACGCTATCCTTCTCCAAAAAGAAAGGGTGAGCTTTCTTTCTTCCTTTATGTGCGTACGTGTGTGTGTGTGTGTGTGTGTGTGTGTGTGTGTGTGTGTGATAGAGAGAGAGAGAGGCGCACGGCTACTGAAATGTCTATGCCTGTGTGAGCAAGGCCTTCTCTTCGATATATATCTATAGACAACTTACGTACAGAAGTTACGCACACGCACACACATATACAGTTCTATTTCACTCACTTTTATATGTATTAAGGTCCGAAGTAAAATATCGAAGGAAGTTGATGAAATTGTGGAGAACAAAATCATGGATGGATTAATTGGCTTGCAACTCGCTGTTGAGGTTTGTACTCATTTTGCTTATCCAGTCGTAAATACTATGATGTGTGTGTGTGTATAGGACGATAATGCAGATACAAGTCCATTGGAGTCAATGCGGAAGTTATACAGAAAGGGTGAAATTGATAACAGGAAGCTGGTATTAGACCTTCCTGAAGGTGGAAGAGTACGTGTTCCCATAGACGTCATGGGTAGCGGTCTCCCTGTCAATGATCTTATTTTCAAGGTATTCTTAAAAACTTCATTTCACACACACACACACACACGTGTGTGTGTGTGTGTGTGTGCGTGCGCGCGCGCGAGCACGATTCATATGAGAATTTTGTTGAACAGATAGAAAAAGCACTGAAGTCTCCGAGAGTTGAACGTCGTGAAGTAACCGTGGCAGAAGCAAGACAGATGCTAACAGAGATGGAAACGGAGAAGTTTCTACAGTCGGACAACATTGTGAGAGATGCGATACGGGTATGCAGCACTTTCATTTATCATGGTTGTGTGTGTGTGTGTTGTATCATATAAGATTAAAATGCTGGAGTTATTATTCTTATACTATATTCAGATAATAGTTATATGAATTACAGGCAACGGAGTCAGATGGTATTGTGTTCATTGATGAGATTGATAAAATAGTTACAACTGCTGAAGCACGGGTAGGAGCAGATGCGAGTGCTGAAGGTGTGCAGCGTGATTTACTTCCTATAATCGAAGGCAGGTTAGTATTACGCTAATATTCAATTATATAGCTAATTGGCTATCACGTTAACTACATATAAGTTAATATATAGTTATGGTTGTTGACATAATGGGTTTCTCTAGTGTGGTAAACACAAGGCATGGGAACGTGAATACAGATCACATACTTTTCATATGTAGTGGTGCTTTTCACTCATGTAAACCAAGTGATATGCTTGCTGAGCTACAAGGACGTCTCCCTATTCGTGTGGAACTTAAGGGGCTCAGTCGTGAGGTAAAGTTATCTTAATCAAAGCTTATTTATAGATAGTATAGTTTCAGTTCGATAACTATATGTGTATATGCAGGATTTGTATCGTATTTTGACGGAACCTGAGATCAATATGATAAAACAGCAACAGCTGCTAATGGCTACGGAGAATGTTGAGCTTGTTTTCTCCGACGATGCCATAAAGGAGCTTGCAAATGTTGCCGCAGAAGTATGTCTATACATATATATTTCACCGAGAGAGAGGGAGAGGGAGGAGATAGATAACGATCTCTTGCTTTGTGATAGGTAAATAAATCACTGGATAATATAGGCGCTAGGAGGCTTCACACGGTACAGAGCTATACTTCTGATTCTTTGTTCATACTTATACAGCGTGTGTGAATATAACGCATCTGTGTACATGTGTATGTATGACTTATTCTTGATACAGGTGATTGAGAAAGTAGTGGAAGACATAAGTTTCAATGCTCCAGAGAGGGCTGGACAAACATATAAGATTGACAAACAGGTTCTCTCTCACACACACACGCACACACAATTCCTGTATATTTATATTGATCTTATTTATGCAGAAGGTGAGAGAAGCCGTGGGTGAGCTTCTGAAGAAAACTGATTTATCCAAGTTTGTTCTCTAAATAATCAATAATCTTACGTTAATATTATGAATTATGAGGTTAAAATCTCTATTAAGCTGACAAGTCGGTTGGTCTAAGGCGCCAGATTAAGGTTCTGGTTCGTAAGAGCGTGGGTTCGAATCCCACTCCCGACAGATTTTTAAAGAAATTTTATTGCAAGCCATTTGTGATTTCAATTGTGCCACGTGTATAATATCATCCTCTTCACAATTGGTCCGGTTCAGCAATGGCATTTCTTTCCATTGGCCCGCGTAATCCGCCCTAAACCCCATCTTCAACCTCTAAAGATTGTGCAGGGAGCTCCGAGCTATGGCGAGGGCAATGTGGGCATCCAATCTGAGAGCTGGTGGATTCTTTGGAAGCACATTGCATGCCGAGAAGAATGCGAATTCAAGGAATGTGGTTCAATTCAATGGCAACAATCGGAGCGTTATGTCAGCAAGCGTGACAAAAGAAGCAGCACGCAAAGGAGCAAAGAAGGCGGTGAACGAGACACTCCTCACTCCTCGTTTCTACACCACAGATTTCGATGAAATGGAGCAGATGTTCAACACGCAGATCAACAAGAACCTGAACATGGAGGAATTCGAGGCCCTGGTCGCAGAGTTTAAGGCCGATTACAACCAGACGCATTTCGTGAGGAACCCCGAGTTCAAGGCTGCCGCGGACAATATCCAGGGTCCCATGCGGAAGATCTTCGTTGAGTTTCTTGAGAGGTCGTGCACTGCAGAGTTTTCTGGCTTCTTGCTTTACAAGGAGCTTGGTAGGAGGCTCAAGGTAATCTACATTTAACATATATCTATATCTCTAGTTTAATCACTCCGAAGTCATTACCTACGCATGTGTATGAACTTCTATACACACAATAGATATATACTCGTAGTGACTTGGTACCATGCATAGATACTCATACTTAAATACAAATATCCATATACGTTTGATGTGTGGAATGCTTAAGAAATCTCTCTCCTCTCTCTCTCTCTCTCTCTCTCTATATATATATATATATATAGAGAGAGAGAGAGAGAGAGAGAGAGATTTCTATATATACATACATACACACACACACACACACACACAGATATATATATATATATATGCATGTATGTATGTATGTATGTATTCCGAGTTGCAGAAAACCAATCCTGTGGTTGCTGAAATCTTCACATTGATGTCACGAGACGAAGCACGGCATGCAGGGTAAGATGGCTGTGTGTGTGTGTGTGTGTGTGTGTGAGAGAGAGAGAGAGAGAGAGAATTATATATATAATATAAGTCCCGTTTCCGTGACTCATCAACGCCTACTTGGTCATAACTTATCTATACTTTCACACACAGAAACAAACACACACACACACACATACACCACTTGTGATGTGCCTACATACACATTACATGCAGACGACACTTTTTCACACACATTTTACATACACGCTCGCACACACACAGTGCATTATTATTTTCTTTTTTTCAGGTTCCTGAACAAAGGTTTATCCGACTTCAACTTAGCTCTGGACCTGGGATTCCTTACAAAAGCCAGGAAATACACATTCTTTAAGCCACAGTTCATATTCTATGCAACTTACCTCTCCGAAAAGATCGGTTACTGGAGGTACATTACCATCTACAGACACCTTAAGGCAAACCCCGACTACCAGTTGTACCCAATTTTCAAATATTTTGAAAACTGGTGCCAAGACGAGAACAGGTTAAGTTACTCAAATTAATATATCATCTATTTATATAATTGATTTAACTATTTGTATTAGGCATGGTGACTTCTTTTCTGCACTCCTCAAGGCTCAACCACAGTTTTTAAACGACTGGAAAGCCAAGCTGTGGGCTCGCTTCTTCTGCCTCTCGGTACTTAAACTATATATGCTAATTTAATTAGTTACTCATATATATTGTGTTTTTAACCAGGTTTATGTGACCATGTACTTAAACGATTGCCAACGAACAGCTTTCTACGAAGGCATAGGGCTTGACACAAAGGAATTCGACATGCATGTCATTATAGAGGTAAACTGTGTATATTATTAAATGATTTTAGTTTTTAACACATAACTAAGCTATATAAATATTCATTATACATATATTTATGCATTTTAATACATACACATTAAATCTGGAAACTTCCACTTAAACAGACAAACAAGACAACGGCTAGGATCTTCCCAGCTGTGTTGGATGTGGAAAACCCAGAGTTTAAGAAGAAGCTTGACCAGCTAGTGATGCTTAATGAGAAGTTAATGGCCATTGGTGAAACGAATATTCCGGCTCCTCTCAAGAACCTCCAAAAGGTGCCGGTTATCGCTGGAATGGTATCTGAGATCCTGGCCCTCTATCTCATGGCTCCTGTTGAATCTGGATCGCTCGATTTCGTTGACTTTGAGCCACAGGTTGTATACTGAATGAAGCATTCTTTCTGTATGACATATTATATACAGTATTCATTACGAATGTGTTGTGCGTGCGTGCGTGGGTTGTGTGTCATATTTTATATAACTGAGAAAGATGCGGGGCATCAGCATATCCTTATATGCTTCAATCGAAAGTGTATGATGTATGTACCAATGTATCTATCTTCTCAGCGTGAAACGCTGGTAGGACCACAACAATGTGCTCATTATATAATTATATATATGTATATTCTTACATACATGTTCCTGTCTTCAAAGGACACCTGTCTGTGAAACCTCCACCAGTTAAAGGACCACGAAGAGGATCTCACACGTTGCACACTCATTCGCAATCTATTTTTATACTCGAAATAAATTTATTTGTTAAAATATTTATTTAAAACTTTAAACTTTTTTCATTATATAATTGAAAATTAAACAACTTCTTGTACACTTAAACTCGTCTCAATAAAGTTACAAAATATCACTTAAAAGTTAAATGATGACTTAATTATTTAACTAGTACTTGAAAGTTAGACATTTTTAACGTTGTAAACATTTTTTAATGTGTATATATATATATAACAGTTAATAACGTAAGATAATATTATTATTAATTGTAATGTTATTTAATATAATTGCTACGTTAAAAACATATGTTTGCATGTTTGTTTATACACCTTCTATACACTCCAGTGAAGACAAAGAGTGGAATATTATATTTATTTTATTATAATATCAGTGGACCTTAGACTTGCTTTTAATTTTAATATACAATACGTATATAAAACAATAACATCACAGACAGTTTAACAATTGTACCTGTACACCCATTATTTTTGTTTGTATATGGGTATCAGGAGTCTCTGATGGGTTTTAATTACAATAGTGCAACCAATTATTCACATCCTTGTTATTTTAAATCTTAAAATAACAACTGTTAAACACACGTTAACGTCATAAGCAGCCAACCTATAGCATCATGCCGAAGAAATAGACGGGTGGGAAACGGGTTTTATCCCAGCCGTCGGATCAAATAAAAAAAAATGCCGCCTCCACGTGGTTCTTAATAAAAGCGCCACGTACCCGGGAACGCTTATAGGCATAACAATTAGAGCTCTAAAGAAACCCGCTATTTACTTTGCTCTCATTCATTACAATCACGTATTTCCATGGCTGTAATCCCAAGAGAATCCGATCAAGATTTCGACCACAAGAGCAACCGCAGCTCCACAGATAAAGCTCCTTTTATCGAGCGCGTCGACAATCTGGAGCTAAATGTAAGTTTCCCTTTTCAAATTCTGAATTTTGAATTTGAATTCTGTGGCGGTGCAGCTCACCGCACTGGAGGATCATTGCAGCCCAAAATCGGTGGTAGATTGGTCGTCAGCTGGATCGGCAAGATCGTCATGTATATCGACTCCTTCAAGAAGATTGAAATCAATTGATGATGTCCTCGAGGAAACTCAATCTAAAGGCAGTCTTGTGGAGCGTGTTGAGCAACTAGAACAGCGCCTTGACACTGTCCGTAACTTTCTTTTCCCCGCTTTTTCCCTTACATTTCCCTCCTAATTCACTTTTCCCCGGGGAATTAGGGGAAATGCAAGGGAAACAACGATTTTCTTATCTTTATGACATGGCTAAATCTTTTTTTAATACAGTTGAGCATGCAAATTAGCAAGGCGGAGTGGACTCCGAATCCGACGCAAGCACGAGTGCCGCTCCTGAACTCACCACCAGGCACAGTCGCAAAACACGTGGCGGATGCACCGCCGTCCGATATGCCGGCGGTAGAAGAAAAGCATGAAGTCAATCGGTTAAATGGCGTCAGCAAAACTGAGGTAGGTGGTATTGTTATCTTCTTTGTATTGTTGCTTAAAAATAGCGAGAATACTTCCAAATGTCGCATCACGAGATTCTCGTGTGTAGTTAGAAAACAGTAATTATATTATAAATTTAATTAAAAAAAAATTGATTTTTATTGTTTAAAGGAAGTTCAGAAGGGGAAGAAGAGGCACCATCACAGATTACCACATATGCTCAAGAACTGTATTCATCCAACCTAGAGACAAGTGTGTCTGCTTAATGTGTGATGGAGTTTGTAGCATAAAATAGATTATGTTACTCTTCTGTTTATATATAAAAATTTGAATCTGTACATTTCTAAATAAAAAAGAGATGAAGAAAATCAGAATCATTATCACATGAACCAAAATCTATTAGCACCACCAACAACATGATGACCTAAAATAATTTAAGTTTTAATGATGGGATATTCCAAAGAGTATATCAGAGAATATTCTATCCGTAGGGTTTAGGTAGGGTGTATGGGGTAAGTGCCAAGATTTTAGGGCTCTTGATGGGAGTGGCGCAATGCGGACATGTGTAGCACTGTGTGGCGGATTTCTTCCCCGGACAGCCAAGTTTTGCCACATTTCCACGTATCCCAGGCCTGTTCTTCGTGCCAGGAGCTCGATTTCTTCCCCAATTTCTTCGCTTGCTGTGGACAAGAAGAAGCACGCCCTGCTGCTGAATGAGGAGCAAAGGATCGCAGTGACCACCAAAGAGAGGTGTGTGCGAGTTGTAGCAGGTCCTGGATCGGGTAAAACCCTCGTTCTCACCCAGCGGATTGTGCATGAGATCACACAAAATGTTGTAAACCCCGAAAATATCTTGGTAAGTTTATAAAAACGGTACTTTTACTGTACTGAAATCAAATATATACCAGGAACATTCGTTACACACACACTATATTTAATGTGTGTGTGTGCGTGTGCGTGTATATGTGTGTGTGTGTGTGTATGTATGTATATATGCACATTTATCTGTAAACTCAAAGGGCATATGTACCAAATATACAATTGTTAGATACAATACATACATTTCTTGTGTTCAAATTAACTAAGGGTTCTCTGGCCTTCATTGCCTGTTATTGGGCTAGAACGGACGATAAGGAATAAATTCATTTATTCATACGTACGTATATACATTTTCTGTACAATATATACACCATAGATATGTGTGTGCGTGTGTTTGTAGCTCTACTATATTAGTAGTACATGTACATGATTATGACATACAATATATATGTATGGCTCTATATTCATGTACTATTTGCACTTCAAGGTATTGTAAAAAATACATTTGCTATAGATATAATACATACATAGATAAGATGTATGTTGTGTGTAGGTGTACGTACATCTATACTTCTTTCTGTTTACAACGTTCTAAACAATTACTATATACCTAGGAAACTAATATATAAGGTGATTGCTTATTAATCCGTTATTACAAAGTCTGTGCAGATAAAAGGTAAACCAGGTTTATTTACCAGCTTGTTTCTTTTACAGTGTATTACTTTCACCAACAAAGCTGCACAAGAGATACGAGAAAGACTAAGTGCCTTGGTGGGTTCTGATGCTGCTCAAAAGTTAACTGTAAGTATACATACATACATATATACAGATATATTATGTGCACATGCATAATAGACGTAATGCTTCTGTTTGGCAGGTTTCCACATTCCACAGCTTTTGTGCAAGTCTTTTGAGGAAAATATTGCCTAGTTCAAAGCCCGACTGTGGCCTGAGCCAAAACTTCGTTATATACGATGAGAGCGATTGTGAGAAAATCCTCAAGGACATATGTGTAAAGGTGGTCTCTCTCTCTCTCTCTCTCTCTCTCCTCTCTCTCTCTCTCTCTCTCTCTCTCTCTCTCTCTTCTCTCTCTCTCTCTCTCTCTCTCTATATATATATATATATATATATATATTCATGCATATGCAACACACACATTTCAGGTGGTGGAACAACATATGGCCAAGAACGAGGGTGGTAGAAACCAAGTGCGTATCGACCTTATAGTAAACTACATAGTTACTCCTGGTAAAAGACCTGTAATTCCTGCTGACAGTGTGAGACGTGGGTTATCTCTCATCCGTTTAGCAAAAGTCTATAACTTGGAAGTATACATTGCTAAAAAGCGCAATCTGGATATTCCAGAATCCCCAAAGCATCTGTCAAATGATGTGCGAAAGCTTCTCAAGCTTTATGAGGTACTTATATATATATATACACCATGTCGTATCGATATATGATGTGTCAAGAAAGACACATGCTATGCATGTAATAGTGTAAAGTATAACAATATGTTACTGATGATAAGATATATAGTTTATGTCATACTGTTCAGTGTTACAAACTTATAACATAAGCTTTATAATACAGGAAAGATTAAGGGCGAATAATGCAGCTGATTTTGATGATTTAATAAACGTGACAATTCTTGAGCTATACCGAGATCCTGAAGTTCGAAAGGTTGTACATATATGGGGTGAGCACCGGTTAATTTAATAGTTACATAAAGCTTAAACATATTGAATATGGTCAATGTATTTTATTATAGAGGATACTTGAATATTAATTTGCATATATTTGTGTATCTGTATACATTTTCGATAAAATACACGCACACACTCACACACATGCACGCACACATACACAATTTTTCACATTGATAAGTTCGCAGACACGCAGTTTTTAACATAAGAACTATTTTATGCAGCGGTTTGAGAAACGATGGTCTTACGTGTTAGTCGATGAATTCCAAGACACTGATAAGGTAATTTAATAAGGTATTATAGTAATAAGATTATTAAAATTCTGTAAAGTTAACTATTTGTTCAATGTTATATGCAGGCTCAGTACGAGTTAATTCGTTTATTATGCTGTAGAAACAAGAACCTGTTTGTTGTTGGTGATGTGGATCAGGTGTGCATACACATGCATGGAGAGAGAGAGAGAGAGAGAGAGAGAGTTTAAATATATTAAATTAAGTACTAGTTATGTTATAATCATAATCACATCATATATAATATAATATATAAATAAAACTTCTGCAGGCAATTTATGGCTGGAGAGGCGCAGAATCGAAGAATATGCAGTATCTCTTGGGAAACGACTTTCCCTCTATTAACACTTTCCAGGTATATAATATTTAAACATATTATATTCTCTCTCTCTCACACACACACACATTATGTTTTTCTTTTGCAGCTTAGAACGAACTACCGATCATCAAAATCTATACTCTCTGTGGCTTCCAAGATTATTGAAAACAGCCGTATAAGTAGACGTATTGGACCCTTAGAACCTCTAAAACTAATACCAGTCAAGGTAGAAAATATATAAAAACTTAAATTAATATCTTATACATCAGTTATAAGTGCCACATGATGCGAGCACATATCCTGTTATCAAAATAGTACTAATAATAACAATAAGATGGTGCTTGATTAAGCCCCAATAGCACTCTGTAACATATAAGACATTTAAACAAACATATCAATATATATACCACGATTAAAGATTTTGTTTCGTTTGCTCATATTATATGGCCTATCAATTAGATATTAATATATTTATATTTTGTAAATTATATATTCATGTTTAACATATTTTATTCAGGCATGGAGCTCACCTGTAAGAGTCGTATGGCTTAGCAGCCCCAATGAAGAATCCCGATTTGTTGCTCAAGAGATAGTTCGAACTAGAAAAAACAAATTGGGTGAATGTGCTGTTCTGTATCGAACACATAGACAGGTGCGTGTGCGTGTGTCTGTAGAAATATATGTGTATGTATATCATTTACGCATGCATATTCATATATGTAGCATACAAATAGATATTATATAACATACTGTCAAACTAATAAACTAATATGTAGAAGTATAGTGCATAATCTAATATAAATAATGATGAACCTTTATGTTAGTAACCTATTTTTACAATCAGTCATTTCTCCTTGAGACAGCCTTGATCAAGGCTGGCATACCATACAAGCTGCTGGGAACTACACCTTTATTTTCTCATAAGGTAAATGATAGTGTACAAGATGTCACATTATGTACTTACTATATCAAATAAACAAGTTATGCAATTTTTGATATTATAATGATACAGATTGTGAAGGACCTCCTCAGCTACTTGAAGTTTATACTTAATCACGATGACGAGCTCGCATTAACACGAATAATTAACACGCCTCCTCGTGGTAAGTATGTCCTACATCTTATAAATTATTATTGTCTACAATATTGTCAAATATATGAGTACTCATATATGACTACGCCATTAACTTTTGTCACGCATTTGTGTGTGTGTGGGCGCGCACTCTATGAGAGTAACTCTTATTATGCTAGAGTATCTATTAAGTGAAGTTTTTATCAAACAGGTATTGGCGAGAAAACACTTCTTCGTCTTAGTCAGTGGGCATCTAAACAAGACCTGCCTCTTTCTGAAGCCTTAGTGGTATGGTGTGTATGTGTGTGTGCATCTGTGTGTGTGTATTTTATGCATATATAATCCATGTGTATATATTTATTGATGAATAAGCCAGCGTATGCAGAACTTAAAGGCGAATGAGGATATACTTAAGGAAATAGGCTTGACATCAAAACCGAGGCAAGAAATATATAGATATAAAAGGAATAAAAATATATAAATGAAAGAGAGAGAGAGGGAGGGAGGGGGAGGGGGGGGGGAGGGGAGTTTTTTATGGTGTTTTACAGAGCTGCACTTTTGAGTTTTTGTGAACTGATCGAGTCCCTTATGAAGAAAAGTGAGACAGAATCCGTCAATAAACTTCTCCAGCTCATAATATCTGAGTAAGCTATGTTTATGTGTGTGTGTGTGTGTGTGTCTCTCTCTCTCTCTCTCTCTCTTCTCTCTCTCTCTCTCTCTCTCTCTCTCTCTCTCTCTCTCTCTCTCTCTATATATATATATTATATATATAGCTGTGTGTGTGTGTGTGTGTGCGCACGTATCTTTTATGTATTAATAAAGAACTATTCGTGTGTGTGTGCGCGCGGGCATGTGTCCTCACATGCATCACCTTATCCAGGACATCCTTCATGAACTATATAAAAAGCTCAAGCTCAGGCGGATCCCGATACTCTTGAGAAGAATTTGCAATATATTGCACAGCTCCTGGTATATTCAAATATGTTTATTGCTGCATTTAATCTAATTTAATATATCATATCTAATCAATATTCGTGTAAGTTAATCACATATTTATAAATGCAGGAAAGTGCATCTGTTGCAGAAAGCAAATATGGGAAAGGACGCAAGGCTTTGTGCAGTTTTCTTGAAGATGTGATGCTTATCTCTGGAGCATCATCTGGCGAAGTAAGCTCTATATACATACATATGCATTCACACACATAGAGGACATGTATGTTACAACCAGGCGTATGCATGTGTGAGTGTAATATAACGTTATTAACATTTCATGGGCAGGAGGCGAATGAGAGTGTAAGCTTAATGACCTTGCATGCATCGAAGGGATTGGAGTTTAAGTGTGTGTTTATAGTCGGCATAAACAAGGGTACAATACCACATGAACTCTCCAACTATGATGAGGAACGGCGTTTGTTCTACGTTGGAATCACGCGTGCACAAGAACAACTGTAAGCTAACACAGAAAAAACAGACACACACGCACACAGCGTACGTATGTATCATGTGTGTCTGTATAAATATGTACATTTATATATATAGCCGTGGAAAGTAACGTCTATACAACAATTGCTCTCCCTAAACATTTCATGTTATTAAGTGATCTAAACAAAACACATGTAACTAAAACAAATAACTGGAATGCGGTTTAAAACAATACTTTAAACTATATGTGTGTGTGTACACACACAACACATATACTTATATAATATTGATAATTTACTGATATTGTTTCAGGTATCTCACGCATACACATGGATATGGCAGTCATATTGACACTGGCGATGATGAACCATCTGGGCCGTTCACAAGACAGCATCAAATCTCTACTTTTCTACAAGAGATTATATTAAGCGAAAACAGGTTTTGTGAAACCTTAGATTGGCAAACTAGTTTAACGATTACTTAGATTGCCAAAGCTACATATAAGGCAATTTATCTTTTAAGCATTAGAAGTCTAATATGCGTTTCAGATATATTAAAATTGTTTTCCATTTATATTTGAAACTAATTAATTGTTAACTAGTCAGGAATTAACTAATATGGTTTTTAAATAATTATATAAACAAAGCTTAATAAAAAAAGATTCATAGTATAATAATAATATTTAAGTATTATCTCATATACTACTCTCTATCTGGACAGACATGTGTGTGTGTGTGCGCGTGTGTGCGTGTGCGTGTGCGTGTGTGTGTGATCCGCGTTGACATAAGAAGCATCTTAGAAACGACGAGACTGAAAATCATGATTAAAGTTTAGGATTATATATCACACACATTGTATAGCTTCATGTGTGTGTGCGTGTGTATGCATGCAATATATCAACACAGAGATTCTGTCGATTCAAGTCAACAAGCTATCATAATATATAAACACATGTACATGTACTTCACAGTATATTCAAGTACATAATTCCATAAACTAGATTACACGCACATACACAAGGTGTTTAGTCAAGTGAAGCGCTTTTGTCTGTTCCTATGTTTGTAGTAATGCATGTACGAGGATTAGCTACACACATTGGAAACGATCAGTTAATGTAGAGAGAGAGAGAGAGAGTATAATCCCAAATCTGAAGATAGAAAAAAGAAGGCTTTTGCCTTCTCATAGTTGATGAGAACAGGAGGAATCGACACCAGAGTGGAATATCCTGTAAATCAATAAATGGATTAATTAAGTTAGTTAAATGAAGCTCATTATTAATTAAGTAAATTGAATATCAATTACCCTGCTTAAGGAAAAGAAAAACAAAAGAAAAAAAGAAAGCAAAGACTTATTTTGATATATTACCTTGAAGAACAGACGTATTCCCGAGCGAGATACCTACATGTGTAAAAATGTTCAATAAAATATATATATATATGGATGTCCATCAATAGAAAAGATGTATAATGAAAACAAACAAAAATGGAAAGAGAGGGAGACACCTTCATCGTTAAAGAAAAAAACGAGGAGGTCGGATCAACACCAACGAAGAAGTTGTTAATTGGTTAAGTGATATAAAAACTAATAATATGTATCATAATTTAAAGATATTATTTTTAATGTAGTTACAACTTTTGGGTTTTAAATAACAAATTAATATCTTTAGAACTTATACTTATACAAACCTTCGCTTTTTCTCATGCATAAATATCTAAATTAAATAAATTCTTTAGCTTAAATAGTTAAATTTAAAAAGCAAAATTTATATTGAAAGAGCCGATATATATTAAAATGTCAGATCCATTAAGCTACAAAAACCCTGCTTATATACAGGAGACCTCCTGCCACGTGGCACACATGCGACACGTGGCGCTGACACATGGCGGCCAGATCACCACCCATGTGTCACTATGCATGTGTGTATATACACATGCGTATATACATTGTTACATAATATACAGTATCTTACATTATCCCCCCTCTGCGGTTGTGTAGATGGTGATGGATCTGATGGTCCTGGATCCGTGTGAGTTGGGCCATCTAAGGTATGACCAACGAGTCTCGAACAACAAACCGTTTCATTCGAACTACGTGAACTATCTCAACCTCATGAGATCCCACCAACTGTACTGATACACCTGAGGACCAACCTTTCGGAGACTCGGTAGGGACCAAGCCACTTATGTAATAAACCAGTTGCAAGCCCAGGTGCAGTTAGCTTGGGAAAACGTACCAGTACTAAGTCACCGTCAGCATAGTCTGGTGGAATTTGATGTCGTGCATTGTAAGAAGATTGTTGCTGTATTTGAGCTCGACCAAGATGTTCAGCAGACTCTGCACGCAGAAGAGGCAAACAGCATCCAAATGTCGAGCCCACATTTTGCATCCTCGGCACGTGGCAGATTCGATGATAATCCCAATTCACTAGGCAACTTAGGATCATATCCATACAATGCCTTGAATGGAGAGATACCAATCGAACTCTGAATGCCTGTTACATAAGCAAATCTCAAGCATCGCAAATACCAATCCCAGTCAGTGTGATTGAAGTTCACATACTTCGAGATCATACCCTTGAAGGTCCGATTCAATCGCTCCACCAAACCATCAGTTTGTGGATGATATGGAGAGGCAAATGAGTGTTTTACCCCTAACCTCTCACACAACACTCGGAATACCTCTGCAATGAAAGCGGGGCCATTATCTGATAACATCCGCTCTGGACAAGAATGCTGCAAAACCACATTATCGAACAAAAACAAAGCTGTTGACATGGCAGTTGCATCCGGAAGAGCACCAACCTCCACCCATCGAGTTAAATAATCAGATACACAATGATGTACTGGTTACCTTGAGAAGAACGTGGAAAAGGTCCCATTAAATCCACTGCAATTAACTCAAAAGGGCGAGAGACATTGATGGATTCTAACACCCCATGGCCCGAGTCGTAGAGGAATTCCGAGTTTGACAAATGGGACAACTTTGAATATACCTGATCACATCACCACGCATGCTAGGCCAATAAAAGGATCTGCGGAGCTTCTCCAACACTCGTTGGTGACCAAGATGACCTCCAACAATAGGCGAATCATGATATGCTCGAAGAAGGTGTGGAACATATGTAGAGGGCACAGCCAAACGCCATCTGTCTCTGGATTTGTCCCAATAAAATACAATAAACCATCCTGAAGTCGAAACTGAGCATGATATTGTCGAAACCGGTTCGGAAGAGGATTGCAAACGCATCCGTAATTGCCTCGTCCATGGTTCATGTTTTTGGCATCCTGCCACTGTTCCAAGGATGGTAAGTCGGCATCGAATACCTGAGGGGCTTGTATCAAACCGAATGCTGCAGCGACTGCATGAGCAGGCAAAGTGGAATCAGAGGGGTGCTCGAGAAAGTGCATCCGCATCCACCATTGTTCGCCCAGGCCTGTGCACCACCTTAAAGTTATATACTTGGAGACGTAATGCCCATCTGGCTACACGACCCACTAAATTCTTCCGTTTTAATAAGGAAGTGACAGCAGCATGATCACACTCCAAAAGTGTTTCACTCCCATGTAAGTAGGCATGAAGTCGTTCAAAACCCCAAACAGCAGCAAGGCATTCTTTTTCAGTAGTGGAATAATTCCGCTCAGCCGGCGTGAGTACTCGACTAATGTAAGCCACCGGGTGTCGAATTGAAGAATCCACAGCATCAGTTTGCATCAATACACCACCAATACCAACATCTGAGGCATCTACTCGTAAAATGAACGGACGAGTAAAATCTGGGTATTGAAGCAATGGTGGAGTTGTCAGGAACTCTTTTAACTGGTCAAATGCCTGCTGACACCTGCGAGTCCACCTGAAAGATACCTGTGGACGAACTAACTCCCGAAGAGGGGCAGTTCGATCAGTGAGATGATCGATGAATCGACCCAAGTACTGCACCGTGCCCAAGAAACGCTGGACTTCCTGTACTGTACGGGACGAGGGAACTCTCGAACAGCTCGCAACTTCATTGGATCCACCTGTAAACCCTCTCGAGATATACGGTAACCCAAGTAAGTGGTGTCGGTCGAACCAAACACACACTTTTCAAGTTTCAACTTCAGGCCAACTTCTCGAAATCGATCAAGAACGCGCCGTACATCACGAATGTGATCCTCCCAAGAACCAGACCCATGAATGAGCACATCGTCGATAAAATCGGCAGTGATATCAGGCATATCGGAAAGAAGCTCATCCATCATGCGTTGAAAGGTGGCAGGAGCTGAAGTCAATCCAAAAGGCATGACCAAAAACTCGTAAAGACCAAATGGTGTCCGGAAGGCCGTTTTTGGAATATCCTCCTCAGCCATAGGAACCTGCCAATATCCTGATGCCAAATCCAACTTAGTAAACCATCGACTCTGACCCAAACGATCTAATAGATCGGCAGAGTTCGGAAGTGGATAGACATCTTTGATGGTAACATCGTTAAGAGGTCGGTAATCCACACAAAATCGGAGAGATCCATCAGGCTTGGGAACCAAATGAGGTTCACATGCCCATGGACTCCGTGATGGACGACACACTCGTTTACCAATCATATCAGTAACAGCTGTTCGCATGGCTGATAACTCCTTTGGTGACCTGCGTCGAACCGGGACTTTGAAAGGCTTTGCATTGCCGGTGGGTATACAGTGTCGAGTCTTCACACGTGCACCTTGGGACAGATCAAATTTGAACAAACTTGCATACTGTTTCTTAAGTTGTTCGATGCAGTGTGCTCGACACTCAGGTGACGGATCCGGCATTTGAACCTGTTGAGATGAACACCACCCCAAGACCGGAATCAAAGGAGCTGTATGCGTGATACAAACAGCAACAAGCTTCTCTGGACGTAAAGGAACAGACTGCAAAGACACAGACTCCAAGCGTAATACAGGAGGAGAGAGTGAAAAATCACATGTACCTTTCGACTGCTTTAACCAATCACATCCCAGAATGATGTCAAAGACCTGGGAAGGGACAACCCTAAGAGACCCAGAGGGAAACTTACAGTTGGCACCCATAACCAGCGTAGTCAAAGTGGTGTACTGTGATACTGCACGAGACTGCCCATTACCATATAAAATGTGCAAGACCTTATCTGCACGTCTTAAGGGTAATGAGCACCGATGCGCTAGAGAAGTAGTTATGGAAGACATACTGGATCCTGTATCCACAAGCACTGTGACTGAAAGATCATTCACCGTGCAGAAAATGTGAAAACTGGATGATCTGGTGGAACTTGCAAACCTTGATATGCATAGCGGAAAAAACATGGAGGTGAAGTCTCCATCGCACGGGATCCCTCCGTCGCCCGTACGATTACTGTTTTCCGCAACAGATCCACCTGCAAGAGAGGCTTCGTCATCTGGAAGCTCATCATCAGCATAATGGCCGCCACAGGCACACCATCCGGAACATATGGTCGCCAGCCTGGATGTGGTGGACGCCAATCAGGATACACATCGCATGCCCGCCAAGTATGTCCAGGTGCCCAACAGGCCCAACAATGAACTTGATTGGGTCGACCTGCATTGTTCCGATTCCTCCTGTCACGAATCCGTGGATTTTGACCACCACGGGCAGGAACTGGAGCAGTGCAGGACGATTTCGTGGAGGTGGTCCACGGGGTGGGCCCCGAGGTCGACCACGAAAGGCTTGTCGTGCGGGCACATATGCAGCAGCATCAACCTCCATTGGATCAGCACGCTGAACAAGAGGAGCAGGTAACCCAAGGGGAACACGGCCCTCACCAGGCACCAACTCAAAACGTTGAGCTAGTGCAAAAGCTTCCTCCAATGTGGTAGGACGAAGAGCCCGAACGAATCGAACAAGTTCGGGTCGCATAGTTGGCCATAACATACCGAGCTTAATGGGCTCAGGCATGTTAGGATATGCACGCCGAACTAAATCCCCGAACCTAATACTGAACCGCATAACAGACTCACCAGGATGTTGTCGTATCGCATGCAGTTGTTGGAAAGCATCATCTGAATCCTCAACTTTGCCAAACGTACGTTTGAGGCATTCCGTTAACCGATTACTATTGGCTTGAATCTCCGCAGCCAATCCATTATACCACTTGAGCGCAGGGCCTTCCAAACATGTAGGGAATTCTCTGAGAGCACGGGCCTCATCCCAACCATGGTAACGAACAATACTTGGAAATGATCAAACCAGTGGTATACATCATCTCCCGGATCACCACAAAAAGATCGGGGTCGAACCCTCGGATTTGTGGCCTGTGAAGAAGATGAAGGAGTACTAGAAGCAGATCCCCCGGCATGAGGCTCAGACGGGGAAGAGGAGGACGAACCCTCAACAAAGCGCTCCAACAACTTTGTTTGTGCATCAATAGCAGTAGCAATAATGCTAAAAGCCGTCTCCATATTCATTGTCATGAAAACACGAAAAGGAAAAGGCGGAAGAAAGGAATACCCAACTTCTCCACCAATGAAAGAGCGATATATATTAAAATGTCAGATATTAAGCTACAAAAACCCTGCTTATATACAGGAGACCTCCTGCCACGTGGCACACATGCGACACGTGGCGCTGACACATGGCGGCCAGATCACCACCCATGTGTCACTATGCATGTGTGTATATACACATGCGTATATACATTACGTTACATAATATACAGTATCTTACAATATGAATCAATCATAAATATAAAACTTATTAACATCCTAAATTCATAAAATTTAAATTTGATTAACATAAATCTTGATTTATATTGGCATTATTCGTCAAGGTCATATATTAATAAGTAAAAATAAGAAACATTTTAATAATAATCTTTGACAATATATTTAAGATTTAATGTATTTTAAGACTTATTTAAGAAACAAAGACAAAGGTTGTTAAAGGCCTGCCGGTCCTTTTCGATATAACCTTAATTAATGAGATGAGTTATTAATATAATAATTAAAATAGTAATCGTTTAATTCGATAATAAAAATATTTCTTTATTTACATTTTAGTTCAATTCTATTAACAATAATATATAAGCCTCTTTACACAATTCTCTGTTTATGTTTTTCTTATAGATATTTTATGTATAAATAGTGAAATAAATACCAACTTTAAGAATTAAATGTTAATTATCGACAAACATTTTAATGTTTTCATTTTTCATTTTGAATGTTACGCATGATGTATCATTCCTATGGCAATTTCTTATTGATATTATCTTAATGTTTTTTTTTTTAAACTTTTTTGTGTCCTATATGATGTGTCATTCCCATTGCCAACTTGTGCAACTTTTACTTCAAGTCCTTCATTAGTGACTAAATAAATACTTATTAAATATGACTATACAAAAGTTTATAATTAATGTATAATTATTTTTTTATTATATAAAGTGAGCTTATATGTACTTGTGTGAAAGATTTAGTATAAATTAAACTTAATAAAATACTCTCAAAGAATATTTTTAATTACATAATAATTTAACTTAATATTAGTACACATGCCGGGCTTAATTATTTAATACTTTATTAATTAATAAATTTTTAACTTAATTTTTATTTTTAATTTAATGAGTTTATTTCTAAATTAAAATCTTAACCCAATTATTATTCTTAACTTAATGAATTTATTAGATTCTTAACTTATCTTCACACGATGAGTTTATTTAAACTTTTAAGTTTATCCATGATTAAACTTAACTATTTAATGATCTTTAACCTAATTATTATGCATAACTTAGTTCTCACTAAATTGTTATCCTTAATTTAATAATTTATCCTTAATCTACTTTATAAGTCTACCCTTAATGCCCCTGACTCAATTACTAATGAATTTATTCTTAATCACTCATGTTATATATACCATGCATGATCGTGTATAATCCATGCATGATATGTCAGCTCTATGGGCTTACGATTTAGATGACCGTTGGATAGGGTATTTAAAACTGTCATTCGATGGGTGTTAATAGCACCTATAAACACCCACACACACTATTATATAAGATTTATTTTATAAGTTTAGTTATAACCATAAGCATAGTTCATAAAATATATGTAATGAAAATTTGAAAGGTTACAAAAGATTATTTGTGTATATGTCTTTATTATAATAATCCATCTTCAAAATTAAAATTTAAAAAACAACATTATTTATATATAATGTACATTCTACCTAATTAACATATTTTAGTTTATCTATAACAATAAAAACTTTCTAATTTAATATTAATCATTATAGTATATACCACTTTTATTTAGTGACATGTGAAATTTCTTGTACTTGCATATAAGTTAAAAGCTCCATCGTTTACACTGTTGAAATTATACATATTTAATATAATGTATGTTTTAATCTCCTATGTATAAGATATCATGTATATTCATATTAAAGCTTTAAACGGTGAAGCAGAACTAAATTTCAATACACATTTATATTCAATTTAAATGGTAAAGCTTTTGTTATTTAACAAATAATTTAAATGAACACCATGACTATAGTTAAATAATTCAAGTCTCTTATTCTTAAACATTATTATCTTTTAATATTAAATTTCTTAAATCAAATTTATTCAATTGGGATATCATTCCGATTAAGACATATCTTTTATCAAGGTAAGTTAGAATATTTATCAACATATCATAGCAAACACTTTATCATCAATCATATCCCTACCTTTAAACATATATATGAAGGATTTTAGTGTCTGTAAGATAATAACATGTGAGGAATAAAAATTAAGACGAGGTTTTATACAAATATAATAAATATTTACTTGTAATAGATAATAACTTTTACTAATATAAAACTTTCAGTGTCACTTGTTCACTATTGCAAGGAGACTTATATCATTTGAGATATTAATTTAATTATCTCTTTATTAGTGAACCACATAATTATTAACAAGCAATTGCTATGAAAAAAAAGATTTATTTAATTCTGAAGCTTTAGGATAACATAAATATTAATTTAGTCTTTATAATCTTATCTAAGTGTACAGATAATGTGTCTATGTAAATCTTTATAAATAATTCTTCACTTTTTAAACATAATTCAAATAAATGATAGCTATACTATGAAAACGTGTTTGTATTCAGTAAAAATTATATCTATTTTCCTGTAAAAATTAAGAACATTCGACTTATGATGCCCACACCCAAGGATATACTCGAATCCTTAAGGATGATTAGTCGTGGATGTTCTAGTAGGTGTATCCCTTCTCAAACATCTCCTTCTTAGCAGATTCAGACTCACCCTCAACAGAGTACTTACCCAGCTGTGCGTCGGAGTTTGCCTTGGCTCTCGTGATCAGCGTATCTTGTGCTGCCTTGACGTTCTCGGGCTGCCCCTTCCACGTCTGCAGTACGGAGTTCTGTAATGCACGGGCGTAAGAGAACGACACGTGCCATGGGTTTGGGCTCTGGTTCATCGCGTTCAGGTTGAGCGTTGCCTCCATCTCGGACTGGCCTCCCGACAAGAACTGCAACAAAAGCGTACAAGTATATATACAAGTATACAAAAAAGCAGATATAGAGAGAGACAGAGAGACCTCATAAATGTACATAGTCAAACACGCAAGCCCACAAAAGTATCGTCACATACACACGTACTGAGTAAAGCAGCAAACCATAATATACAAGTGTAATGAGTAACTAACCATGATTCCGGGAACAGAAGGGGGACTCTACGCTTCAACATCTTCAGAGTGTAATCAGCGACTTGCTCGGGGTGGCCTTGCTGCCCTTGGTGTCTGCACCGGGGGTCACCATGCTGGGCTTGAGGAGAATACCCTCGAACAGCACATTGTTCTCCGCCAGGAAGTAGAAAACCTTTGCCCACACCTTTTCTGCGACTTCTAGTGTCCTGTCAATGCTGTGTTCTCCATCCAGAAGGATCTCGGGCTCGACAATTGGCACCAGCCCATTGTCCTGCAATGCAAAAATGTATTAACAAACACATACGTATGTATAGAGAATAGTAGCATATATAGTTTAATGTATGATACCAACCTGGGAAATGGCCGCATAACGAGCAAACCCCAAGCAGCCTCCGTCACTGCAAGCTCCGAAGGACCATTTGGAATGCTGACCACGGTCCTCCTGTATACGACATTTATTACATGACGCGTCTTATGTGAAGTTAACATTTAAGCAACTCACCATTTTGCAAATCTTGCACCTTGGCCATAGTAAGAAGCAGTGCGAGATGCAAGACCATCTAAACCTTGGCACCAGGACTCGTTGTTGGAGCCAGCAAGCGGAACCAAACCCTATTAAAATAATTGTATAACTTAGAATATCCATCATGTGAAACATCACACATACACTGTAGAACCATGAATTACCTTGTCAACTTTAATCCCGGGGACAATGTTCTGCTCAACAAGGCAATCCACAAACTTCCTGCCAGACTTTGTTGATTGATACAGAGTCTCCTCGAACAGGATAGCACCAGAGATGTACTGTCCAAGGCCAGGTGCGGTGATCAGAAGCTCTCTATACGCCTGCCTGTTCTCCTCACTGTTGTCCAATCCGATCGACGCCAGTCTCTTGCCGCATGTAGCGTTTGACTCGTCCATTGCAAGAATTCCACGACCCTTTGATGCCACAGTTTTCTGTCAAAACATTCAAAGTTAATTACAAAACTTCTAAATCGATATGAATTATGCTGCATATAATAAATGTATTCAGTGTGTATACATACTTGCAAAAGGCACATTTTGTAATCGGCATGAAAACTATTAAAGACATACAGAGTCACAGATTCAACACAATTCAAAATTTTAACCACAAATCAACATGCAAAAGTGCGACGAGTAATCGGGATGGAAATTTGTGATTTGTCTCGAAATCACACAAATGCATAAATCAGCATACAAAAGCAAGATTAAAATCCATACATATTAAGCCCAGATCGAACAAAAGGCATGTAATTTTAAGAACATACCGCGGTCTTGACGAGCTCCTCATCGTATCCACTAGCTCTCACGATCAAGCTGGAAGTGCTGCGGGAAGACGGAGCGGCATTGACTGGAGAAAGCTTGAGGCTCTGGCCAAGGAACTGAGATCCTGCAATGCTCATCGTGTTGTTGAGTGCCATAGCCGCTGCCATCGGAAGAAACAAAGCAGGACACTGAGCAATGGAGCCGGAGGGCAAAGATGAAGGCTAAGCAGGGGCGAACCTACGGTCCTTGTCGCTCGAAGAGATCGACGGTCCACGTACGCCTTCTAACCGGACTATAACGTTTTTCCTAAATCCGACGGCTCCGATTTCAAGATATAGCAATCGGACGGTTCCTAAGTACGCTCGAGTGGATGGTTGTTGCTGCTCCGTTGACGACGGCCACACAGTCACCGATGAGATTAAGAATCAACGGTGCCGTGTGGATATGACGCTGGGGATCCTTTCTTTTGCGGCCACAGGAGATTTATCGAGATTTTTATTTTTCAGAAATTTCTATGAGATAGCCACGTGGCAGAACAATGAACCTTTAAAAACAATTGATTTCCACCGTTAAATTTAGGTTGAAGTTGTTCATGTTTAAACTTTAAAATGTTAAGCTCACTTTCCACTGGCAGTGATTAATTGCTTTAATCAATCAAAATAAAAGAAATTATTTTTTTATGATGGGTTTAGTTTTTTCACTTGCTGGTTATTTATAATTTATAATTTATATAGCACTTACGTGGCACTTATGTGATGCCTACACGGCTTTTTCAGTGATAACTTGATAACCTAACAATTTTGCTCAGTTGTATGGCTACGGAGCATAATTGAATGACACGTATATCAAGATTAATGAAATTAAGTTTTACTTTTTATAGCTTTAAAAAAATCAATGAAAAATAAATAAATTAAACATGAGATTTAGCAAAATATCCCTCATTTACATGTAAGAATATTATATATGAACACATTAGTTAATATACTTATTTTGTAAAAGAACATAAGTTATTGTAGATCTCTCTTTCTCTCAACACACTCCATGTTTGTGTAATATATATATATATATATATATATATATATATATATATATATATATGTGTGTGTGTGTGTGTGTGCATTGTTATACACATACATATAGAAAACATTAATAAATTATAATTAATGATTCTATATAAAAAAATAACAATGACAAATTGGAGTTTTAATATATTTTTGAGTAGGTGCACATTTATTACATATGTATGTATAATATATATGTTTATAATAATCGATTAAATAAAAATTGTGCATTATTAATTTATTTTTTAATTTAATTAACCACTCTAATGAAAAAGCACAGTAGTTAATAATTAATGATATGGCATTATTTTAATTTATGGCATTATTTTAATTTACCACCGGCCAAATAACGACTCGGTAGTGGAAATTAGGAATAAGTTTCAAATTCAATTTAAAATTTAGATTATTCAATGTTCAAATTTTAAAACATTAAATTTCATAAATTGACGGATAGTATTAATAAATATTAAGTTGAAAAGAACGAATATGGGGTATGCATCAGGGTCCATAGATTTGTGTATTTACATATATAATTTCACCTTTCTTATAACTATGAAAGGAATATACCTGTGTTTTTTTAAGTAAAACTTAACGGACTAAATAAATAGTTATTTTTGCCCTTAATATCATATGTGAATTTTATTAGTGTTTATAAAAGTTTACACTTACTTAAGATTAAAACATAACTCTATATAGTATTAAGATATTATTTATCAAAAACTAAAACATGCAAACATATAATTCACATATATATGTACTTAAATATAATTACATATACATAAATGTATGTGTTTTTTCTTTCTTAATATTAATATTTTAATTTATTATGGCTTATATTGTTAGTCCACTTAGTTTTAAGTACTTGGCAAAAAATATATTATTTGTGCTATATTTTAAAATTAGATTCTATGAAATTATTTTCTCTACACTTTATAAATTTATAACTTAATAAACTAAGTTATGAGTTAATCTATAGGGATGTTTATACGTAATACCAACCGTCCTTTATACATCATATATATTAATACTTAGAAATTCAAATAAATATTTATCAAATGTGTTTTTCAAATTTTAAGTGCCTCTCTAATTAAACCCTAAACTAGTGAATGAACCCTAAAAGCAGAGGGCTTGATTTGAGGAAGAATGAAGCGATTTCTTCTAGCGAGGTATGTATTTGTGCGTAGAGCTTCTTCCTCCTCGTGTAGGCCAATGGGTCCTTGCAACGAACACTTACACAAGCGTTGCTCAATGGCTGCTCATCCTCAGCCCATCCTCGAGGATTTTGACAGAGTTCGATCATTTTTTAAGCCTCTCCCTCTGATTACTTCCCCAAATATGCTTTTCCCCGCCAGGTACGTTTGTGTGTGTGTGTGTCTGTGTGTCTCAAACATACATACATACATACATACATACATATATATATATATATATATATATATATATATATATATATATATATATATATATATGTCATGTATGTGTGACCGAGGGTGATCTCTTAAAACGTATATATGTCAAACTATGTATATTATTTGTGTTACATGTGTGTGTGAATAACAAATGTGTTCATCTGTGTGTGATGGGTGATATCTACCAACCTTACATTGTACATTTACCTGCATTACACGAGTAATGGATCCACATGCAGTGTATAACTTTCAGGTTCATCTCGCAACAGACATATATATATGTCAAACTATACACATTGATATGTATGATACACCGTGTGCGTGAGTGTATGTGTGCAACATGCAGACGCACAAGTGTGAATGCTCGTTGGTTTATCACTTATAGGACTTGTATATGTGTCTCTTGTATGAAAATATACTTGTTAACTTAAGCTTATCGTAAGTTAATTTTCCAGGTTGTTGAAATAGATGATAAGACAAATCGTGGACGTAACTTGTTGCTTTGGGGTGAATACATTCTATGGTGGGAATCAAATTATACTTTCGAAAACCTCAAACTTGCACCAGGTTCTCTCTCTCTCTCTCTCACACACACACACACGCATAGAATATGGACTTAGGTGTGCATATTCCGACGATGTTCTTGGAGATTCAAGAAAGTCTTGAAAAAGATGAAGGTGACAGATCCCCAGTTTTGTTCGTTCGAAGAAAAGTGAAAAGGACAGCTCCAAGTAATGCTTTAACACACACACATGTATATAAAGCGTGCAGTTTAATATAACAAATGGTATATATATATATAAGCTGTGGTTTTGTTTCAGATTCTATGACGTTCCTGGAGCAAACGGTTTTATTATCAACGTTCAGGATTATAAGACTAAGTCCAAGTATAAGGAGTGTAATCGCTAATTACTAATGCTTAACTGAACAAATCTTGCAGGCTATTGGCTATTGGGAAGACTTAAGACTTTCACCATCAGATATTACTTTGACGATCTTGAGGAGTTCAATAAACTAGTTGGTGCAATCTCCACCCTTCATTTCAAGAATCGATCGGACGTCATCGATTTGCTTGCACGCGAATCAGAGCTCATAGACCCTGAGCTGTACCTCCTATTTGTTTAATCTTTTCATTTTTAATAATAATAGTTAAGCCTCGTACTCTCTGGACGTGTGTGTCGTATGCGTAAACAGATACACACCCGACATAGGAGGATTCCTGACATGGGAAAGCCGAAGATTTGGATGCGTTCCAACAATTTATAAAAAGAGAACACCTGTGCATCAATTCAACCGGAGGCATGCATGTTGTCCGAGGCAACCGGTGGTGAGGCTTGTAAGACGGATCGTAGGCATCTGAGAATCCCCAGCAAAAGAGCTCGGATCGATCGGACTAGACGTTGGACTACCTTATGTGCTTTGATTATAATCTATATGAGCCATATAGATTGATGGATAGATAAATCCACATATATATAACAAACGAGTTAAAACATAATAACATAGTAAATGTGTAAATCACACCTTGTTTGCAGGAGGACAATAGTGGAATCATACGGTATCTCCGAATACACACCCTTCTGAGACTCATCAACGTCAAAGTGGTCGTTAACCAAGAGCATAAGACAGATGAGCCAGAATAGTGTGCTATCAAGAGCTAAAAATGCTGCTCCCCTCTTTGCACTTGGACACCACCGTTAAGGCGGTAATGCTTGTTTTGTTTGTGGTGCATGGCCTCTGCTATTGTTGCCCACAGAAGTAGGGCCTCTGAGTTTCATCTTTTGTAAGTAGAAGCTGTGTGTGTCTGTGTATGTTGTGTTTGCATGTGTATCAAGTATATATGTACATGAAGTTTTCACTTCAGATGTTGTATTACACACACACACACACACACACCTTTATAGTTCACGTTAAAAGAATATACAATAACTGCTTAATGTTTATGTGTGCGCCTGTGTACTTTATTATGCGTCATGTTTGTTGTATAGCTATGTAGTTAAATTTAACACGCATATTCACCTGCTGTGCAGCCAGACCCTATCCTACATGTGTATATCTAAGAGAATTATCTAACTTAAAACATGTGATAATATGTTGCATATACTATAGCTGTATAAATATCTTATATGAAAATAGAGAGAGAGAGAGAGGAGAGAGAGGAACATACACATTATATCTACTTGTCAGATATACACATACATATGGACAGCCATAATCACACATACATGCACGTCTAGGTGACATATATGTTGGTTTCAGACAAGCTCCGTGGGTGTGTGTGACTGTGCACGCACGTCGTATACACAGGCACACGGAATCTGTCGGTTAGTCAAAATATGTCCAACTAAAAAGCTACCAAAAAAAAGCATAATCCAAACAATAACATGCCAAAGAATGAATGGGAGTGCGTTCCTCAAACTTAACTATGAGCCTTCGGGTGTAAAATCTTCACATTATACGACATGTAATATATGTGTACGTATGTATATGTGTTGTATACGACTTACAGGCTCGACCAGCAAGTGGTACTCTTAAAAAGGCTTTATACGGCAGCTGCTTGCCTTCGAAGGGATAAAACAGTGCACCCAGAGCTATACACGTCGTAACAAACAGCAGAGCAACCGAGGCCGCACCAAATCGACACTCGAGTCATTTGGGTAGTGACAAATGGTGTACGCATTCAACGTTTCATAGTGATTGCACCATCTTCTGGCTGCAAAATGGGAAGAAATAAATAAGAATTGTTTTTAAGTAGAGGAAATTGAGGATTAATTAAGAGAGATTAAGAATTTACCTTCTTGTTCTCAGCTAGAATTCCGGGCGAGTATTCCTTGGAATTGCCACAACTAGAGCTGCTTTGCTCACAGGATTCATACTACGCCCTAATGTGATTAACTAATTTTATTAGACTTAACTCACAGCTTAACCTTCAATGTTCTTTAATAATTATTAAACATTCACATATGTGTATTGTTATTACAAATAAACATGTGCGTATTGTTACTACAAATAAACACGTATGTTTATGCTTAATTACTCAATTAAGAATGTTAAATAGGATTTAATTTATAGTTATGTATGGCAAAGTTGCCTTTAGTAAGATTTTAAAATATTTGTAGCTTGTATATTACTTTAAACACGTTTATGTACTTTTACTTTTACCTAATTAAATTAATATTTAATACATTTTTTTGTATATATAAACCTTTATACAAAAATCATCTATGCATCAATATTAAGTTTTTAGTACAACCATTTATATTCACATACAGAAATTAATCTGCGAATTACTAATAATATTTAATGCACATAGGATATTAATTGAAAAATAACTATTTACTTAAATACATTGTGCATCAGTGTGTAACAAAGTATTTAGTGTACTGGAAAAAATCCTTGAATACTTAAAATGAATAAGATATATTTTTTTTGTACCGGCATAATCCTTAAAAGAGGAAATCTCATTCGGATAAATTCCTTAATATATGAAAACTATAAGGAAGTTAAACATTTACAAACCGTCACTTTAGCTTGTATAAATATGCCTATAAGCTGCACCTTCCTTCCATGCTTGCACCACTGTTTCGAAATCAAACTCAGCTATTGGCGGACCCTCAATGGAGATCCTCACAAGCTCGTCAACCATCTCCGTCCCCATCTGGTTTCGAAACTTATTCTTCACCAAGTTGATTCTACTAAACCCACGCTCACATGATGCAGTGTTGCAGCATTGAACCATGCCGACCATTGCCAACTTCAGCAAGTTGGGATACTTCTTCGTCCAGATACTGTGAGCATAAATCATTCCCCAAACATCCACGAAAGTTTTCCCCTTCCACTCCTCGGAAAGCTATTATCTTCCATAAACTGTACTCTTCAGCCAGCTCTGCTTCATTGATCATCCCTGTGTAGAACTTTCCAAGTTCCTGAACCTCAAACTTACCAAAAGCTTTCAACTCACGCACTGATGAAGGTAAGTTGATAGGAGCTAAAAAGTGGAACTTGGAGAGAATACCAGTCGCCTCAGAGTCCTGTAACCTGGTCCTTATACCCTCCAAAAGACTAGTGCCAAAGTTCTTTTGAAACTCTAGTACCTCCTCCAAATCTTCTCCGTGAATCGACCTGATCATTTCCACGTCTCTGTATTCGTTTCCCTTAACTGATGACCTGAGCTCATCCAAAGGACCATTGCGGCGTCCACCATCTGGGATTATAGGATATCCTCTGCTATCCAACTGAAAACCATTCAAATCCACCTGCTTATCCAAATAGTATACCTGTATCTTGGCCATAGTTGCCTTGCATAAAGGTGCAACACTAGTCACGTCCATAGTCTGTGCTTGAAACTCCAGGTTCAGCTGATTTACCACTGCCAAGATATCTCCTAGAAAGTGGAGTGCATAAAGGAACTTGAAACTCCTGAGACGGTCATACAGCTTCCTTGTTTGAGTTGTTCTCCGTCCTTAAAAAACTTGAGTAGTGGTTCCAGACACTCACACATCCTGGTAATGGCTCCACCCCTGCTCAACCAACGTGTCTGCTGGATCCGCAACACCTTCAGCACCTTGAAGTCTAGCTCGTCCTGTAGTGCCTGTAGCTGCTGCAACCTGCTAGAACTCCTTGAGAAAAAACTGGCTACCTTGTTCACCACCTGATCCACTTCATCGCAAAGATTATGAACTGCTGGATTCTTGTAGACGTCCTCCACACATAAGTTAGCTCTGTGTGAAAGACAATGTGTGGAGGTCATGAATGGATTGACCTCCTTCAACCTTGCTGCAACCCCTGTCCTGTTTCCTGTCATAACATTGCAGCCGTCTGAACCAAACCCCACGAACCTGCTCATATCCAGCCCCCAATCCTGCAGTGAAGCTATGGTGGTGTTAAAAATCACCTCTACAGAACTATTGTTCACCATTGACAAGCCTAAATAGCTTGTCAACACCCTTGCGTCGTGGATGTAGGTCACGTAAAAGATGAGGTGTTTACTGGTACTGCATTAACAAATTTAGAACCAAGAATATCACTAATCAGCTTTACCTTATATCCGTGCTCTCATCTAGCATTATTCCAAAGAATGGGCTAGCTTTAACTTTCTCCAAAATTTGATCTAAGAGCACCTACACAACAAAATTCAGTCAAGGTTTATCATCAGACTTTAGCTCACCTTGTTGATGAAAGTGATGAAGCGTGAGCAGGCCATCACGTTCTTGTACATGCTAGGAACATAAACTCCGTTCAACTGTTGTAGCTCCAGAAGCAATGGGTATTTGCGAAGAGGAACAAAACCTTGTGCAATAGCATAAGCAGTCCTAAACAAGAAATAACTCCCTTCTCTGCTGCCTCTTGTTGCCGATCATTTGCAGTTGCCATGGAGGATTGACCGCCAGCTTTCAGCTATGTAAATGGAATGCTTGTGATCTTTTGTTTGCCCATGAGCATGGAAACTTGAAGTCTTCATGTTGGTGGAACCTGATGTACCAAATGGATTCTTGCAATTCTTGTTGGCACGGCATATTGAGCAGAAGATCAGTGCTGTAATGCAAGTAGGATTAGATGAAAAATCAAGAAAATTATTACCATTTTTCTGATCAAAATGCAACCACCGCCATTTTATGACCCATGCAGGTTGCCACTTCCCCCTACGAATTTTCTTCTCCTTCTCCTCTACTGATGCAGCATCACCTTCTCCCACTTCACATCCCTCCTCAGGCTCAGTCCCCTCCAGGTTGTCCTCATCTACAAAACCTCCTCTCTCCACAATGGGGGCAAAACTTAACAAAGATTGCTTTGATTGAGCAATGGCTTTTGCAGCAGCCTTGCTCCTACCTGCAGGCACCCTCCCCATTTCCCAGATGATCTCCCCACCAAAATCTATGTTCATGCCCACGCCCACGCCCACGTGAACATTGTGAAAGAATATTCTAACCTTAGAGCCCACGTGAACATTGTGAAAGAATATTCTAACCTTAGATTAATGACATGGTTTACTTAGTGTAACTATGTTTAGTTAGTGTTAACTAAGATTGATGATTATTTATTTAATCTTGTTAATTAGAATTAATTAAACACAATTAACCATGAAACCCTAATCCTCAAAAGGTAGGTGAATGTACCGGCAGGATTCCTATAACATTCCAAACGTACCGGATCTAGAGATTTTTTGCACCGGTCGTATATCCTTGTAAACTTTGTTTTGTACCGGCAATTCTGAAATGATACCGGCGCGGTACAAAGGAGCCTCGGACTTTGTTACACACTGTTGTGCATATATGACAGTTAAGTTTAGACAATCTAAAATATATACCATTAGTTTAGCGAAGAAAACATAATAGGTATATGTTGTGTTATGTGTGTGTGTATGAAGGACACTTATTGATAGTAGTTATAACATAGAAGAGTCTCTTCTTCTAGCGAGGTACTTGTGTAGTCCTTGCAACGAACACCTACACAAGCATTGCTCAATGGCTGCTTATCCTCAGCCATCCTCGAGAATTCGACAAAGTTCGATCCTTTTTTAAGCCTCTAACGCTCATTACTTCCTCAAATATGCTTTTCCCGATCAGGTACGTTTGTGTGTGTCTCAAACATGTGTGTGTGGCGTGTGTGTGTGTCATGTATCTCTTAAAACACATATGCAATGCACATATCCATGTGTATATTTAGAAGGAGAACGCGCACACACACGTGAAAATATAGTTAGCTTATGGTAAATGAAGTTTCCAGGTTGTTGAAATAGATGATAAGACAAATCGTGGACGCAACTTGTTGCTTTTGGGCGAATACATTCTATGGTGGGAATCGAATTATATTTTTGAGAACCTCAAACTTGCACCAGGTTCTCTCTCTCTCTCTCTCTCTCTCTCTCACACACACACACACACACACCACGCACATAATGGACTTAGGTGTGCATATTCCGGACGATGTTCTTGAGAGATTCAAGAATGTCTTGAAAAAGATGAAGGTGACAGATCCCAAGTTTTTGTTCGGTCTAAAAGTGGAAAGGATCACCTTCAAGTAATGTTTTAACATATATATATATCTATATCTATCTATCTATCTATCTATATGATTATATATATAAACTGTTTTTTATTTATTTTTTTTCAGATTCGGTGAGCAAAGGGTTTTATTGTGATTATTATACACGGTGTGCCTGAGAAAAACCAAAAAAAATTAAATAGTTATTTTATATATAAATTGTGAAAACTGCAGCAAAAAATTTAAAACATCAAAGAGAGCAAACTCTTTTTTAAAAGAAGCCTATTTAAAAACACAGTATTAACAGAGATAGGTGTCTTGCTAATGTCAACCGTTCAAATAGGTATAAACTGATCTAATTAAAAAATCTGATTAAATTTTTACGTTAATAACGCATACTTAATTTAAAATTTATTTCATTACTTATTATATAATTAAATTCAAATTACACCTCTTTATCTGATATTTGATGTTTATAAAGCAGTTCTGCTTAAATTGTGTAAGTGTGGTATGTGTGTGTGATATGTATATGTACATCTCTGTGAGTGTGTGTACACTCAATAACAATTGGTCAGTGATAGATATATATTATGCACATCAAAACACATTTTACACGGAAATGTAGATATATGCTATATATATATTATATATATACCTTGGCACCCATACAAAATATATACTAGTATATGCAGTGAAAGGATATTCGATTGTTTCATCACCCTTTTTACCGTGAAGAATATACCAATCAAGTTTTCAAAAGCATATTCTTAAAATATATTTGTGAAGGAGGAATGTATTACTTAATAACAAGGTACGGACATGTAGTTCTCCCAATTGATTAAGTTAATGTAAAAACTTTAATTATTTTTTTGTTTCATTGTTCATCTTGTTCTTGTTTTCTAGTTTTTAATATGTTCAACCTTTTAAAACATAATGACGATCTCTACTTCTCACAATTATCCTTTTAATAATCTTATATTATAGGTTTTCCAAGGCTCTTTTCTTTTTTAAATAAATGAATAAGTAATAGATTTTTATGTTAATCTTTACAAAGAGAAGGAAAAGTTATAAAATAATCGAATGTAAAATTAAAATTAAACACATTTTATTATTGATTTTGAAAATCATTGAACCAAGAAGTACACGAGGTTGCATATAATAAGTATGTATTTTTCATGTGTAACTTTTATTTAATATTCATATTTATTTCGCAATATAATAGTGTTGGTTTGAATAATACTTCACCTCTCAAATGAATGAGAATACAATAAAATTTTAAAGAGTAATGTATCAAAATCCATTATACAATTAAAAATAAAAAGATAATAAAGACTTGAATGGCATTGTTAATATGTTGTTTGAAATAAAAAAACAAAACACAGTAAAGAATGAAAATTCAAATGTGAATATGTAATTAAGATTGAACATTCAAAAAAGAAGCAAAGATAACTTAAATACACATTGCAACTCTAATTAAAGACTTGTTAAAGGGAATTACAAAAACTTCTTTATTATTAAGTCATTGATATAAATTAACAATGGCTTTATATAGACTAATGGTTTATATTCTTATTTTAATATGAAGTTTTTCTTGGGTTTGTAATAGTACTTCTAATTATTACTTTTTTATTACAATGTATAAAAACATAACAACAAAAAAAACAATGACGTGAAATATTGAAGTTATAAAGAGTGAAGTATAAGTGTTGGTGAATTAACATTGAATATGTTAATGAAGTGTTTAATAATTTAAATAATCCCTTAAAAATCTTTTTATACCTTCTTAAAATCAATCATTAATTTTTTTCACTTCTTATTAAGTTGCAAAGTATCAATAATACGCATCTCACATGTCATTAATAATTTTTTTTTTTCCGTATCATTATTTAGTCTTTTAACATAATTTAAAGTGGTCAGCTTATTCATTTTAAATCTCAAGTGTTTTATATTTCTCTTCCTTCCTTTAATATTATTTATTAGAAAAAATTAATTTGAGTTTCGAAATTATAAATTCACCCTTACATCAAAATTTGTGTTAATAGCATTAACAATCCAGTAACCATTTAATTTAATTAAAGAATTATGCAACAACAAACAATTATTTGGAAATGGTGATAAATGTCAAACAACATATACTGTGTGTGTTATAGATGTTTATTAGAAGCAAGAAGATTCTGCAGGCATTACAATTCTGTACCATATTTCTTACTGTTTTCGCAATTGTCAGTGAAGGTCCATAGCCATGACAGCAAATTCACATGAAACAAAGCCTCCAGCGGGCACATTTCCTCTCCCCCGAGTATCTAGAAAGCCGGGAAGCTATCACATTTCTAGCAACTCTCGCTAAATCATGCACGCAAACTGCATTTGCAAGGCAAGTGGAAACACAGATTCTGCATACAACCCACAGGAACAACAGATACCTCAACCACTTGCTCGTCTCCGTCTTTATCAACTGTGGCAGTGTCCCGGATGCCCAGAGGGTTCTCGACAGAATCGAAAATCCCAATATATACAGTCACAATCTGCTCATCTCAGCCTATGCCAGAATGGGCATCTGCACAAGGCAAAGAGTCTCTTCGACAGAATGCCATCCCGGGATCGAACCTCATGGAATTGTATGATACAAGGCCTTGCAAAGAACGCCCACCTTAATGAAGCTAAGCTCTTGTTCGAAAGAACACCAAACCCAAACAAAGTTACATGGACTCTCTTGATTCATGCATTTGCCTCTTCTGGGCATCTGCATGAAGCAAGAGCTTGGTTCCAGAAAATGCCAGAGAAGGACACTGTTGTATACACCGTAATGCTAGATGCACACGCTCAACATGGGCACATCGACGATGCAATACAACTGTTTCACAAAATGCCCGAGCGAAACTTAGTCTCCTGGAATGCGCTGGTTCTAGCATTTGCCCAGCATTCTGAGAAAGAGTTCCTCAATGCTTTCAACCTCATGCCTTGTGGACAACTGTTTCTTGAACGCATCTATACAGAGCTCTGCCCGTGCAAGGAGTACCTTTGATGGTATGCTGGATAGAGACATGCTATCATGGACGATCTTGGTTTCTTCATATGCCCAGAGAGGGTACATCCGAGAAGCATGTCTAGTTTTCGAGTTAATGCCTGCACATGACGAGGCCTCATGGACAGCAATGCTTGTGGCGTTAGTTGAGAATGAAGATTACGAGAATGCAGAGCGCTTCTTCTTTCGTACATCTGGATACAGAAATGTGGTCTCCTGGACTTCTTTGCTGCAGGCATTTCACCACACTGGGGATTCCGTGCGAGCGAGAGGGGCATTTGAGAAAATGCCACAGAGAAGTGTTATCACATTCAATGTATGCTAATGATGGGGATGTTCACCAAGCTAGACAGATGTTTGATGAGATGGTGGAGAGGAACTTAATCTCATGGACCATCTTGATTCGAGCATATGCCGGTCAGGTCACCTGCAGCAAGCGAGTAAAGTGTTTTACAAGCTTCCTTGTTGGACAACTGCTGTATGGAATGTGTTACTTGGGTACTGTGATGCATCTCTAATCAAGAATTTGTTCGACAAGATGCCGGAGCGGACTTGGTAACTGGACTATGACAATTCAGGCTTATGCCCAATACGGCATATAGAGATTGCAGAGTTTTTGTTTGAAAGAATGCCGGAGCGGGATGTGAAGTCGTGGAGTGTGTTTTTACATGCTGCTGCGCAAGCTCATGACGTCGAAAGGGTCACAAGGTACTTTCATAGTATGCCACAGAGAAATGTTTCTTCATGGAATGCACTACTTGCAGCATATGCCTTGAAAGGGCATTTTGGAGACCTTAAGAACGTCTTCAACAAGATGAGTAAGTGGGACACTGCTTCATGGAATACTTTGATTCAAAACTATGGGGATTATGAGGAGCCATTAAACGAGGTTCCTCTGGAGAGTTTTATATTACAAACAACGGTTCTCTCAGCTTATGCACAGGGTGGGCATGTGAGTCAAGTGAGGAGGCTCTTTATGGACTTAAACACCAAAGATGCGGCTTCTTATAATGTAGTCATTCAATGTAACGCCCAGAATGGGCAATTTGAGGATGCTATGGAGTTATTTAGAACACTAGGAGTTGAAGGTGAAGGCAAACGAGAAGACATTTACTGGAGTACTCTCTGCGTGTGCTCATGTGGGAAGCCTGAGCAAATGCTGTGAGTGCTTTCATATTATGATCTCGGACTATGGGATTCATACTCCATCTTTGGAGCACTACTGCTGCGTGGTGGACGTGCTAGGCAAGTGCAAGAAGCTGGATGATGCAGAGGAGCTCATTGGAAGTATGCCATTGTCCCTGACCTTGCTGCTTGGACTTCTCTATTGAATGCATGTAGAATGCATGGGGATATGAACGTGGACAGCGTGTTTCCAGGAGTATTGAGTTTCAGAAGCCTGCACCTTATGTGCTTCTTTCTAACACGTATGTGCAACAAATGTGTGAATACATACGTCTTATATCTCTGTATACTTTATAGTTCCTCTCTCTCTCTCTCTCACACACACACACACAATATTAAGCATCTGTTTCACCTGTTCTTCTTTGTAACATGTATGCTTAGCGTATCTATAAACATATGATGTATGTATGACACACTCAGACAATAAAAACTAACAAAAGCTTTTGAAACACTAGTGAACTTTTGGAATCTATGTCACTTCTGTTGTCAAACTGCAAAATGACAAAACTGAAACTATCTATGACATTGTTTAACATATTCAATGAAATATCATAAATGCTATCTTATATTTAATATCCTATACAAAGATATGAACTGTGTAGTATTATGCCAGATTTACTTTCATGTGTGTGTGTGTGTGTGTGTGTGTGTGAGAGAGAGAGAGAGGACCCTGAATATCAACCGTCGTGGTAACCCACTTGCGATTGTAAACAGTGCAAATTATACAGTATGTAAACCGTATGTGTGTTTGTACGTTCGTACGACCCTGAATCCACTAGGAAAGCATGTTTTATATCGTTAGTTGCCATGTATACAGTATGTGACTGTTAAGTACGTACTTTAAGTTAACATTATTCATTTTAATGTATAATTATTGTGTTTATTTTTTTATTTATCTTAAATTTTCTCCTAAACATCGCTGTGTACAGCTTTTGTATTGCGACGTCCAATCTTCTCCATTTGTCTACTAGCTTCCAGATTGGAATCTTTGATCCGCATCCTCTCAACTTCTGAAAGCGACGTACTACGGCTTGTGCGTGTGTGTGTGCGTGTGTGCATGTGCGTGGTACTATTTACGTATATTTTAAATGTGTGGTTGCGTACACAGATGTACTCATGCGTGACATATAAAAAACAAACACGTGATGTCTCTCTCATACATATACAAACACAATGAGTTTCTATAGAAGTTACGATAACTCGCAATATGCACAGAAGGCAGAGAGAGAGAGGAGAGAGAGAGAGAGAGAGAGAGAGAGTATGGATTCCATTTGTACATGACATCTATTCATGCTTTTGCTCTTGGAGGGTTAAGCAATTTTCAACAAGACACAGAACATGCATATACACACATAGGACACACGCTACGTGTATGTGTACGTGTGCATCCAATTTCTGTTTCCTTATATTGACTAACAAACCATAGAAAGCCAAGAGAAAAGACGTTTCCACAGTTTAAAACTTTAACTAATCTATTCCACCTTCAGAAATTATTTCAACCACTTACGTCCTCATGACATATATATAATATATAATACTTGTTTTTTTTCATCCACTCCTCACAAATACTTCTTTTATACATATAAATGTATATATACACACACACACACACACACACACACACACACACATATTTGTTAGGTGAGGGGGAGGTCCACACCTGTTGACATATATGTATAGCTCAAAAGAAGGAATATACCAAAGCATCACAGCAAAAGTGTACGTATGTATGATACGGTTACGATGTACGTCGTTGTACATGCGCTGGACACGTTGTAGTCTACCTCCTAAGACGTGCCACCTTCAGAAAACCTATCCAAATAATGATGATGTCTAGGTCTCATATATATTAAGTAATAATAATAAATAAATATTAACCCAATTTAACAGCTTTGCACCACCTATGTTGCCTCGGTGTTAGATTGTGTACTTCACCTTGTATTTGCGAAACACAGACAGCTGGTGGGTTTCTGAAGTAGCAGAGAGAAAGCCATATACCTATATTACACCTGTTAACAGCTGGTGCTGCATGTCAAACCTGAGGTGAAGCTTCTTGCTAACGACTAAACAAACCATATAGATACATGTGTCTCTCTGAACTATGTACAACGTTAACACTTGGAAATGCACATTGGCCGCTCAGTCGGCGACGACCCACAATCGCCAAGAGACCTTTATAAATGTCCACTCTTATCGTAAAACTTCATTATTTAAATGTTTAAACAAGTAGTCAGAGTTACCAAGTTATATATTATCTTAATCAGATAAATGATCGGCCGAGGTTAACTAAATTCCTCGATATTCTCCCTTGTCGTTTAGCATTCGACTCACACAAATGAAGCATCCAAGAAATCTTCAAAATCTAGCGGGCACGGAACTCGTTACGGGATTCGACCCGCTTTTTGCTCCGGAATATTTGCCACAGTTCAAGTAATGAAATCCTTTTGTATGAACCAACAGCTACATAATTATATAATAAAAATAATAATTATGAATTCGTACAGATTAGGTTTGTTTGACAAAGATATTACTTTGCCTGCAAATGTTGACATTACATGTGATTGAAAGGTTAAATAAACTGCCTCAACTGGATAAGGTTTTAAACTTTTTTAAACGCATTTAATGCTAAGTTTGACGGTAACTGTACTCCTACTCGGAAAGAGTCCTGTATGGAGGCCTCGTGTTTGGCGTGTTGCACGGTCTGAAGAGGCACAACCAACCAGTCGTCACGGATAACAGCCTTAAACTATGGCTGGTCCACGGTTCAATTCTCACTGGGGCAGTTTCAACGTGGATACAGTGTATTCGTAGGCGATGTACTGATATTTTCCTTCTGCTGGTTGGGTTCCCCAGCATCTACACCTACATTGGTATTTTAATTTGAGTATATGCTCTTGTTTGTTTGTTTGTTTCTGTATACTTGAAGATTCTATATTGACTATAAGGCGGCTATCATTTCGATTCCCAGCATATCGAGGTGGATTTTGAGTCATTCCACGCAACCTTATCGTGTCGGTCCTCTTATTAAACTGGTTAACCGTTTGAAATGGTAAGGCAAACCTCGGTTGACTGGAGTCAGAAAGAAAGAACGGTTGTTTGAAAGATTGACACACCGGCTGCGTGCATGCGTGGGGAGATCGTGTGGATAAGGGCAGAGCAGCTCAGACTTCTCACATGTAGTTTCACATGGCTAAATCACTGGTCCCATATGATCCCCTTAAACACCCACATTTCCCATAAACAATCCCCTTAAACACCCACATTTCCACCCTAAATATATATGGGATGCCAACCAAACCACGCTAAATATATAATCACAAAAAGACAGGGAAGCACAGGGGTATAAATCTGCCCTAGAGTTCGCGTGGAGAGTGTTGCCTAATTGGAGCCGCTGATTTAGGCAACGGATCTCAACCGCCGGTTAATGCTTTGATTAATTAAACAATATTCTCCGCGTGAAAAATTAATTAAACATAAAAAATAATTTAAAATAATCTCTTTACACATTAGATGGCCCCCGTGAGGAGCCATTTTCACCCTCATTTTCACCTCCCACTTGTCCGCCATCTTTCGCATTTTCTGTTCTTGGGCGATTTCTTCGTATTCTTGTTCATGATAATGCTCGCTCGGCTTCCACATCTCATCGCCGCCTCATCTTCTTCTCCGCAATACCCTAGCGCCAGCACCTCCTCGGGTTCGTCAACAGCTCTTCAATCTCTCCGGCAAGGCGGATTCGCCACGGCGGAAGCCCCAGAGGCGCCAAGCAGCAACGGAAATCCACAAAATCCACAGACACAGCTACGAGAGTCTTCCAAATCCGCGAGATCTCCAATGGAGGACATCCCCTGCTGCAATGGCTCCTACAGAAATCCGGTCGTCATGAAGAATCACACAGACTTGGAGTCTTTTCTTGTCATGGTTCAGTCCGCCGCTCTCAACGTCGAAGGCGACCACGATTTCGACCCCAAGGTCTATGTAGATCTGCCTCTTAAGCACACCCTTCCCAACACAAAGGACGCGTTCGTTGAACTCTTCCGCAACAACAAAGGCAGCGTTGACACAGGTACGCTCTTTCTCCGCTCTTGTTTACCCCCCTGCAAAGTGTGATCTTGTGAAAAAATCCCCTTCGCTAGCGTGAATCGCTACAAAAATCCTTGGCCGCAAGGTACGATCTTGTGAAAGTTCTTGAAAAATTGATGTGCTAGTGTGAAAATCCCTTGTATATTGTGAAAATTTCCTAAAAATGTAGGCTTCAGTGTGAAAACCCGTCGATCTGATGTTCGTTCTTGCAGAGGAATTCAATCGGTTTCTGAATGAGTTTTGCGACAAGCCCGGAAGCGATCTACTGCCGGATAATCTCACAGATTTCAGGAATGAGCCGGAAGGATTTCTACCGAATGTCACAAATCCAGTCGCCAGGGATTTCGCGCTCAAGATGCACTCTCTGTGGTGGCTTCTCGCCAGGAAAGTCAAAGACAGGGTGCGTAAGGATCCGCACCAGCACACTCTCATCCCGCTTCCCCACCCCGTTGTTGTTCCTGGTGCCAGATTCAGAGAGGTTTACTACTGGGACACCTACTGGATCGTCAGGTTTGTATTATCGTCTTAGATCTGGAAGAGAGTCTCTTGCTTATTGTGCTTGTGTGTGTTCTACAGAGGTCTTCTCGTAAGCAAACTCTTTGATACCGCTAAAAATGTCGTGGAGAATCTCATTTTCATGGCTAATTCTTTTGGGTTCATCCCAAACGGCGCTCGGACTTACTACATTAACCGTAAGTTCTTAAAATAATTTAGTTACTGCTGCATGTGTTATAAGCTTGTGTCATTGTGTTGTTTAGGGAGCCAACCTCCTCTCCTAAGTGAAGCTATTAAGGCTGTTTACCTTGAGACAAAGGACATATCGTTCGTACAGGATGCGTTTCCTGCTCTTCTGAAAGCATAAGTTTTGGTGCGCTGGTAAGTCTTTTGTCCTCTTTCTACAATACCATATTGTTAATATAAAAGCCCAGTATGTATTTGTTTTTCATCCTGATGGTTGACTTTTTGGCCCAGATCCTCACAGAGTCCAGATTCGCGATGCAACTGGTCAGGAACATATACTAACGAGATACTACGCTATGTGGGACGAACCGCGACCAGAGTCTTCTACAGTTGTAAGTATTATATTTTAGTCTGGTCCGTTGTGTGCGTGTGGTGTTTGTGTGTGTATATTATTAAGTTAATGTGGGTTTCAGGACATTCAAATTGCCAAAGGTTTGGATAGACAGCAAAAGGCCGAATTATACCACCACATAGCAACGGCAGCTGAGACCGGTTGGGACTTCAGTTCACGTTGGATGGAGTAAGTTGAAAAAATCTAGTTTTCTTTCCTTAATTGGTACTTACGTGAGTTTTTCGGACTTTTCAGAGATCGTCAGAACCTTTCAACAATGAAAATTCTTACATTTTGCCCGTAGATCTCAACGCGTTTTTGCTACAGGTAAGTACCACCTAGTATTTCTGTTGTGTGCGTGTATGTGTGTGAGAGAGAGAGAGAGCATGTCTGTGACCGGTTTAAAGTGTATGTGAAGTTTTGTCCTTTGTACGATGAACTCTGCATGCACACGCGTGACAGCATTGGAGCCATATGCATACGTACACATCTTATATATCTCGTGTGTATATATATATGCGTCCTAGTCTTGCACGCACGACTTATATTATAACTATTAGTATTGCTTAGGCAAAATACTCGGTATGTAAGAATAAACTTCCTAGTCGTTTGCATGTTAAGTGCATACATCAATAAATAGATTCATTCGGAAATACATCCGTATATATCGTTTTATTTAAATTATAGACACTGTTGGTCTCACTATGTGCGTGCGTGGATGCATTGTGTATTTGGGACTGACCGTATATCTTTTCTGGAACCAGATGGAAAACAACATAGCCTTTTTTGCGAAGTTGCTAGGCAAGAGCGAGTATGAGAAGCATTTCCATAAGCTAGCAAAATCCAGGAAAATCGCAATGGACGCCATCATGTGGAACGAAGAAATGGGCCAATACTTAGATTATTGGCTTTTAAAGCGCAACCATCCCAACAACAACAGCAACAATATTAACTATAAAATCTTCGACGTAAGTAGCCATACATACATATATATACACGATAAACGATACTCAAATGTTATATATATATATATATATATGTTTACATTGTTATATGTTGTATGTGTATAAAATCATTGAATACATATGTATATATGTATTCAATTATTAACAAACTCATATCAATGGGTGTTACATAACAAGAAAAATAATAACGACGACAGTTCGAATCGCAAATTTTAAGGGGGCCATAAGCCGTTAGGGAAGAGGCTCCTTACTCTTCCTTGACGGCTTATGGCCCCTTTTTTTTTTTTTTTTTTTTTGGCTTTTGAATTGTGTAAAATATCATAACACAATATATTTTATGCAAAACAATATTATATTATTTTAATATGATATTGTTCTCGTTATGCAGTGGACGTATGAGTTTGATGCACAGAACCAGAACGTTGATACTTACCCATCTAACTTTATTCCTCTCTGGTGTGGAGTAGTTCAACCAGGTAATTTACTATGATGTTTATATTATATATATATATATATATATATGATGTGCTATGTATATATAATAAGTATTTGTACTTTTGCAGGTGACAATAAAATTCACAAACTAGTTAAGGCTTTTAAAGACTCCGGTTTATTGCTACCGGCTGGTATCACAACTTCATTGATACAAACAGGCCAGCAATGGTATGTCTTGCTTAAACCAGTACCCTCTCCCTCCTCCCTCCCTCCCTCCCTCTCGTTTCATGGTTTTACATGTTTTTTTTCTTAAACAGGGATTATCCAAATGCATGGGCACCACTGCAACACATGATAATTGAAGGTTTAGCATGTACAGAGTCACAAGAGGGAATAGCCTTAGCAAAGGAGATATTCAGACGCTGGCTAGAAACAAGCTACGTTGGTTACATAGAGACTGGAGAAATGCAGGAGAAGTACGATGCCAGATACTGTGGAAAAACCGGCTCTGGTGGTGAATACTTGCCTCAGGTACGTTTATATGATTATCAATATCCTAATATTATTCTCAGTGATTAATTAGTTTTCAGAAACCTTCCCCTATAAGCTAAACGATTATAAACGAATGTTTATTCGTGTATAAATACACGCACATGAATGTGTACGTATACTTTTCACCCTATGAAGGCACTTTGTTCCTTCCTCATCCTTAAGCACTCTCTCTCTCACACACACACAACAACAGAGACATTAATATCTACTTATACGACCACTCTAAAGTATAATAGAGCAAGTTTAGTCTATAACCAAACTTTAATAGTGGTTAATAAAAGTGATTATTAACGATGTTAAAGTTTAATAATGTACTAAACTGAGGTTATATTCTGCTCAAGGCTGGATTTGGATGGAGCAACGGGGTTGTATTGAGCCTGTTTGAGAGGTTTGGGTGGGGAGCTGATAAAAATTTGGCAAGTGGCGGCAGCTTCTTTTAAGAATATACTCGAAAACGGGCGGGATATTCCCAAAAGGCGAGATTTAAAACAAAATGATGACGAACATATACACAACAGAGGAGAACAAAGGAAGAATAAATCGAATTTTTTGGGGAAGGAGGCTTAGCTTTTATATGTTTAGTTTTATACATATATACACACGAGATAGGGGCATGATCATTATTGCTTATTATTACAATTGCGATTCTTCTTCATCCACCGTTTCTTTTAGATTTCTTAATTTCAATAATGAACTGTTATGTTTGCAAAAATTCGAATATTCACTTGGTTTGTTTTTTTAATTAATTATTTTATAACGTTGTTCAAGATGAATATTTTGTTTTAACATAAATTAATGAAGAACTCCATATGTGCATGCGCACGTACGCACGTGCTCACGCACACTACATGTCTTCCATAAGTAAACTCATCTTTAACCATCTTTCAATACTTTTATTGAGATTAATAACCAGTTTATTTTGAGAAATTTAAATAAATACAGAGGATTCCTAGAGTGTTGATAGGTCGTGGAGTGTAGAAAATTTATATAACTATATTAAAATTAATATAACTTTGTTGTATATATATATATAATATATCCAATAAATATTACAAGATGAGCAACAAATGGGGAGTGTAATTTGTGTGCAGATGAATTAAATAATAATAATACAAAATGTGTAATGAAAATTGATAAACTTATATATATTATTATATATTATAGTAAAGCTTCTACTTGCCAAGTACTACTCATATAATTAAAAGTAATATATTCAGTTAGTGTTAGGCAGGTAAACAATAAATACCATCTACAGTGTAATGTGTGTGCTTAAATTCTAAAATAGCAATATAAAATGTGTAAATTGTTTTAATATATATTTAAATCATATTAAAGCTTTTTCCATTGGGTATATAAAGTATGATTCTATAATTTAGAACTAATATATTCAGCAAATATTATGCATATAATAAGATAAACAATAAATAAAAATGTTATGTGTGTGCGCGTGTGCACGCATAAGCTAAATATTAATAATATAAAATGTGTAAGAGAAAATTATATAACTATATATAAACTATATTAAAGTATATGTTTTATCAACACATAAAATCAAGTTCATCTAGGTGAAGTAAGCAGTTTGGTTTAGCCCGTTAACTATGTCAAAACATAAGATGTATTAACTCAGTCCTATGGTTTATAACGATAAAGTGCATCTAAGAGTCAGTCTCTCTCTCTCTCTTTCTCTATCTATCTATATATATATATATATATATAGAGAGAGAGAGAGAGAGAGAGAGAGAGAGAGAGAGCCTTGTGGCAACACCGAGCTTAAGTCGGGTCGGCGAAGACATGGCCGAGATCGACCTGCCAACGACCGGGCTCGATCCGCCATGTGAGTTGAATTAACTTCGCAACTTGAGATCTAAGTATATATTTACTATTTATTATTAAATATGTGTGGATACATTAATAAATATTCTTAATTAATAAATTCTAAGTTTTTATATTATTACATGTTATATATATGTACATAGATATTCATTTACTATATATGATTTAGTATACACATTGTATATTATATAGGCATTTTATGTTACATGTTATATGTTATATGTACGTGCTTACTTTTAAAATATTATCAGTGCACATGTTTGTAAATTAAAATAACTTTTGTTTTACAAATTTAATGGTAACTTTTACAATACCTAACGTATTGTAACCATACCACCAGACGTTTAAACACATTTGCAGTAATAATTAATAACACTTTAATTTTTAACTATAAATACACTATTATATTGATATGTTTATATATAAATAAGTACTTAAGTGTAAATTAATTTGACTCTTGTAACATTAATATAATTATTTACTATTTGAATGATGTAATAACACAAAGAACGCTTCGAATGTTTATTCTTATTAATTTACATTCTTTTATGTCATGTAGTATTATTTACTATAATATATAAAAAGACATTTTTGTGTGTGTATACGCACGTGTTATAACTTTATATATTTGCATGTTTTAATAAGATTGTAATAATGAGCATTATATTCAACAATTAATTGTGATTATCTTAATTGGGGAGGTTTATAAATAACCCGTCACAATTGTTTTACAAGGCGAGTTAATTACACATGCATACATATATATAATATAATATAAAATAATATGTAGTGATTAAATTTTATAAACTCAAGTTCAAAATTAATACATGTTTTTTAACATAATAAACATACATTCTAGGTGTTTACAACATATTTAAAATAAAGTAGCGAGACATATATAATCAAAAGTTATGTTAACCAATGATAATATACAATTGTAATTACATTAATAAAATAAAATATAAATATAATATTTAATAAATCATTAAAGTTAAATAACTTCATAAATGAAGGGGGTAAATAGCATGCTGAAGATTGTGAGCTTCCATATAATTTCATAAACTTTTATACAACACATGTGTCCTCAATGTGGAGAACGTGTTGTTGTGTATTATTACGGATATAGAATCACACATGTATAAACAAGGGCATTCAACATACGTCATTAAACTAAGAAATGATAGGAATATAAACCCTTCATTAAAGTAAAAGAGTACCTTTTATAAAAAGAATGAAACATCCATTTTCAATATTTAATTATTGCGCGAGAAAACATAACATTGACCTCATACTCCAAGGCCTTGAGGGGTAAATAAAAACATCTTTATTTGCATATATTGCCTAGACCATACACATGACACAATGTGTCTACAAGGTTTATATCTATAACTATGATAAGTGGTAAAAGAAAACATACATGTCGCAGTTGCATTTAAGATATTGTGATATGATGATTGTGCATCTCTTTTACAATCCGTCCTTCGTGATGTGCAAGATTAAACAAGTGCTCTAAAGGTGACACAACCACATGCTCCAATTGAGACGGCCTGAATGACATAACACTATAAATTAATTTTCTTGCTTTCTTGGACGCCTTATAGTGGATCCAATGTCTTTCTCTACTTCTAAGTATTTCTTGGGAGAACGGACCCATAGGAATGATCCTTACATTTGAAACTCTTGTGGGATCAATTACATGTGTTTGTGCATGAGACTGATAACGGTAACATAAACTAAAATCAACATCAGTAAGTCATTGTACTAATCTCTTCCTCTATCAAATTTGTTCTTACAACAATAGGAAATGGGTTTGGAACAATTTTAGGGACTTGAAACACATTAGCCTCAATAGTGTAAGAATGCAAAGATACTTCTTATAAGAGAATTTATCATTTGTTAATATTACTTTAACTTAGTAATATTTATGTGTTCATAGATGTGTTTAAAGGAGGAAGTTAGTAGTGGGTTGGCCTTTTTTTGAGTTTTTAGCAAATGAGTCAACAAAAAGACATTGAGTCAGCAGATGAACAGTGATGCATTGACTATCGATGAACCCAAGTTAGTTCGCCACAAAGCTAACTAGGCTTGTGGTGAACCCAATTTATTTTCTCAAAACCCAAGCGAGTTCGTTGCAAACTTGAACTATTTTGCCACAACCCTAGTTGGTTTAGGGTTGAAATTGAGTTGGCTCGACTTACTAAACTAGTTGGAGTCGTGGTGAATGGAGTTGACCAATTTTCTTAACCGTTTATTTGTTAAGTAGCGTTATAACGTATGGAACAACCAAAGTAAATTTGCCACAAACCAAAGTTTGGTTTGGTCGTGTTTTTGGGTTTGGCTCTGTTTACTAATTGGAAAATCCCTTTGCTTTGAACATACACTGACTCTTTTTCTATTGTGCATGATGTTATTGATTTTGAGAGATGGTGCATGAATTATTGAGTCCAAGGGTGATTTTCACTCTCTTGAATATATGTAGGCTTATGTGCATCATATCAAGAGAAATATTGACCACCTTTGCGAAGGCCATTTATCACAATTTAAATTTTCAAGCCTGAAAGAAATACATAAGGTGATGGGACAACCCCATAAATGCCTAAGCCAGTTGTGGGATATAAAGTATGACACCAATGGTGAGCCAATGATCTAGTTCAAGGATGGTATTCCAAACAAGGAGAAGTGGTTGAATAAGAAGGGGTGAAGGCTAGAACATGGAAGTGGAGACCATGTGGAGAGAAAGGAAAGGCTTAAAAGTGCATGGGCGGTGATTAGCAATAGCTCCATTTGGATTTGGAACCCCAAACTCCCCCATATGGATTTGGGACTAGTCATTTAATTTGTATTGCAAATCATGGATGGGTATTAATTAATGCATGTTGTACTCCAGTTAGCATTGTATTCACAATCATGTACACACTAAAAACATATAATTAAGAATGTGTGTCTCTGAGTTTGTTTCCATGTCTTCTATGTGAGCTGTTAGTTTATGTCTATGAGAGAGAGGTGCACTAGTAAACATCTATCAATTCCCGTTGAAGACACTTACATGAATAAATGATTGACTTGGGAGTAATGACTCATTAAAGTGGGGTGCATGTATCTTGGAGCGTGTCCATCAACACACTCATAAAGAAAAGAAGCATGCCCACCAACACCCACACAAATCTAATTTGCATGCCAACCAAGAACAACACATTCACCAATGATGGAACAAAAAAACATTAGTGAGAGTCCAATTAGAGGAGCTTATGAATTTGAGATATTTTTGTTTTCAAAGAGAGGAGTTGATCAACAATGGCTAGGATGAAAGAGACACCAGCAATTTACATGTTCGTCTCGACTCACTCACTTTCAAAAGTATGTTGGGAGCTTAGGGAGGCCTTCAATGAATTTTGTGAGATAAATGGTGCCAACCGAACACAATAATTTCAGTGAACGGTTGACGTGAAGTTCACAAAAGGATTGCATGGCAAAAAGCATCAAAAATATATGAGGGAGAGATCAAGGTGTGTTTCTTGGAGAGGTAGATGGGCTAAAGGAAGGGTTTAGGCCTAAAAGTTCCTCGCTAAGAATGCAACCACCGAACGTGAAAGATATCAACAAAAGAACAAAATCCATGTGGATGTAGTACGTACAAAAGTAGTGTGTTTTAAGAAACGATTAATGAGAATATCTTATTGACATGATATGGTTGTCATTGTTAGTCTTAAACATTAGTACAACCTTGGCACAGAGGATAGAATATGATTAGTTGGTACCTTGATTTTGCTGTCATATCCTAATATTTGGATATTAGAGTTTGCTAGTCCCACCTCCTACATTGTGATAAAGTGCTTTGTGTGCATGTTTTGTATAATCTCACATGGTCCAACCACCACTATAAAGCCCTATTTGTGAAAAATTCATTACAACAAGTAAATAATGACCTTTACAGATAATATAAGTGTGTGACTCAATTCCAGTCTCTGCCTAGCCTTTAGAGAGCCCCATCGAAAAGTCTCCCATTATGAGATCATAACCCTGTTCTATGAATGATGTTATTTATACATTGTTGGTTTGTGAGAACTAAAACAATCTTTTTGATGCCATGTCTTAAAGTTGAGAATGTCCACATGTATATTTTGGACTCTAAAAGTTTTAAACCATTAATTAAGCAATTTGACATTTTTCACAATCTCATATTTATTAATAAAATATTAAATCATGTTTTAAAAGGTTAATTCATAAAGATATACTAAAAGTATAGTAATTAGTATAAACTATTAATTGAAAAATGATTTCTTAATTTAAATCTAATCTAAAATATTAATTAAATAGCTATAATTATAAATTTGTAACAAAATATTATAACTAAACTTTGTTAAACACACTAATAATTATACCATTATTTAATTAAAACTCTAATTAAATTTTAATTAAACATGCTTAGGAATCAAATTATTATTTTAATGTTAAATATTTAACTTCATTTTAAAGTTAATTTCAATCGCTCCTTTGTTTTTTAATTTATATTTATAGATTTAGTATGAAAATTAAGGCATGATGAGTCATATCTTAATGTTAAGCTCAAGAACATATATATTTCTTCCTCGTGCGTGTGAATTTAGTGGGCAAAGTTGCAAGTTAGAAACTTTTACTTCTAAATTCTATATTAAAATCCAATGTGATGTGTAAAGCTTTCAACATGGATATTCCTTCACCCTCTGTTGTCCAATATCTTTAACAAGGAAAGGTCTATCCCTCATTCTCTCTCACACACATACACATTTGTAAACATGTAGATGGAGATGGTTCTTCTTGTGGATAAGGAGGAGAGATTTATAATGTTTGCATTTTCAGTAAGTCAAGAGTTTCTTCAATTTCTTATTCATAACTCCACAGGTGTTGCTTGTGTCCCAATGAGAGGAATCAACCTAGCTCGCATGGGAATTGAGGAACCCTTGTGTGTGTGGTTAAAGTGTAATTACTAGTTCTTGTTTGCAAGATCTTACAATAACAATTGGAGAAGGCACTTCATTGGAGATTCTATATAACACTAGTTCAGCTTTAGGGTCTTTATGAGTGGAAGGAAGTTATTCAGTAAAAAGTGTGATTTTCTGGCAAACCTGGCATTGAAACACTCGCCATTGATGTGGCATGTGAGATGTGAAGGAGAAAAGGGAGATGTTGTATTCATTCATGTTGTTGTTATGTATGAAGTGGTGGACCTTCCTTGATTTTACAAGTTTTATTCCAAAATCCTATTACCTTGCTTTGACAGCTCTAGTTATTTTTGTTAAATTATAATTTATCCAACTCTCTCACATACACACACATGTACACATCTAGCCAGCCATGATGAAATCCTAAGAATTTGAACTTGGGTGTATCAAACATATGAGAGAGACATAAGGCAATGAAAATGACTGAATACCATCTCTTTATGTCTCAAACATGAAATTAATACATAACTAATAAAGAAATAACATAATCACAAAAGAGTGAAAGTTCATAATAAGTTTGTTATAAACCTTAAAGTCTTATCCCAATTTTTATAAATATAAAGTTTATAATAAATTTGAAATGAACCTTTATAAGTTTATGGTAATTAATGTCTAAGTGTGAAAGAAAAAATAGTTGTTACAAAGCTTCATTCATAATCATTTGAATTAAGAATTAAGTGATAACTTCCAGACCATGCTTTTATAGTGATGTTTAAGTTTGATATTACTATAACATTATTAATTTATATTAATTATTTATTTTTGATGATCTCCTCATTTGCTAGTCATAATATAATAATGTTCTTATAAGAGCATCTCCACCGATAGAGATTAAATGCATGAGTTAACCTATTTTACTCAAAAACTAAATTTTTTAACCCTTCAATAATATAATTATAAATTAAGTAAATTTAGTCAAAATTTAATTTATTAAACTTTGTGACCACATTTACTCAACGTGTGGCTTTGAATAAATATTTTTACTTCACTTGTATGTCACATGATAAACCACGTGTTTGATACGGTTTGATTTGATGTTCTCAATTTAATTTATATACAATTTACATATGTTACCAGTGAAGCAAACATTCGCAAATAACTAATTAATTTAGGTTTTTGTATAATATCTACATTAAATTTAATTTAATATATTCACCAGCAATGGAAATGCAAATTAAAATAGTAATATTAGTGAATTTAAATCTAAATAAGATGCATTAGAATGACTGTCAATGACCAATCGTTGCCTCTGATTATCCTTTAGAAATCAACAATGTACAAAGGCTATTTGGAACTTTGAGAAAGGTCAAGAACGATCATGATTACTTTGAATCACGGTTTGCATTTGGTGTTTGATGTGGCACTATCTATAGTATTTTATTCTTAAAAGGGCTCTAATGTTTGAATCTTGACACTAATTAGATGATGTGGTAACTCACTTCTTTAACTTGAACGAGTGTTTGAATCCAAGGACATTCCAGTGACATGGCATCATCTGTCACGACTCGATACAGGATACAGAATTCCGGATACAAGATACAGGTTGCAGGATATTCCTACAAGATATTCTTATAGGGATTCCGGATACAGGATACGGTTGCAGGATATTCCTACAAGATATGCCTAGAGGATAAGGGACATGTGGACTCATCTTAGCCTCTGCATGCATGCAACCACTTTTAGCACTCATGCCTAGATTAGCTCTTGGAGTTGTGAGCATAAAAGCTTCGACCTAAGTGTTGTACAATCAGTTACTATCAACACTAGTCTTACTACGATCAATCTTGTCTTGTCTTGCTCTTATTTTGCTTCTTGCTCTCTCTTGTCTCACTCCTAGATCCTGTCCTGCTCCTGTCTTGTTCCCGAATTCTGTCTTGTTCCTGTCTTGTTCCTGGATCTTGTCCTGCGCCTTCCTGTCCTGCTCCCGGATCCTATCTTGTTCCTGTTTTGCTCCTAGATCCTATCCTGTGCCTGGTCTTGCTTTTGAGTTCCTAAGTTCCTATCTTGTTCTCCGTCCTACTCTTGAGTCAAGCCTTCTTATTTTTAGAATCTTGCTGTTTTCCTGGTTCCTGGATCGTGGCTTGACAGTTTGATAGTAACTCATTTCATAGCTCTCCGTTTTCCAGCTTTTTTTTTTTTTTTTTTTTCCCCTTGATTCTTTTCCTTCGTTTCCTCCTTTTTCTTTTATAGATCATGGCAGATTTTGAGCACTTTCAACGCGAGCATCAAATGTGGCTTCATGAGCTGGCCACTTTGCGCCAAGTGGTCACCGATCTACAAGGTTCCACCAATGCGGCGCATGTAGCTGCTGATGCATCCTTCAAGGCTGTTGCGCAAGCTCTCTCTCAGGCATCGGTGGTCCCCTCTTCATCAAACTTTTCTTCGGAACCAAAAATCAGCATGCCAGAAAAGTTCAGTGGCAATCGTGCCAATTTCCAAGGTTTCCTGAATCAGATCCGGCTCTTGATCTGCATGCAACCACGCCGCTACTCAACTGATGCACAAAAGGTGGGTCTTTTGGCATCCTTACTAAGTGGATCCCCATGGGCTTGGGTTGCCCCTTTGTTGGAGCGTGACGACCCATTGATGGAAGACTTTGAAGGTTTTGTGGCTGCCTTTGAAGCCTGGTTTGGAGATCTTTATAAGTACCGTTTCACATACACGAAGTTACGGAAGCTCACTCAAGGATCCCGACCAGCTTTTGTCTATGCATTTGAATTCCAGCAACTTTGCACGAACATTCCATGGGATGAGACTGCATTGATCGAACACTTCTGTTAGAGTAGTACTTAGGCATCATAAAATTTCTAAGTTTACACATGTTTCATTAGGAAAGTATATTGGGAAAAATACCAAAAACAATATATATAGTGAAAATACGAGAGTTAGAGAAGAACATAGAATTACAAAATACGGCAGTGCCAAAGGGAACCGGAATACGGCAGTGCCAAAGGGAATTGGAATACGTCAGTGCCAAAGGGAACCGGAATACGTCAGTGCCAAAGGGAACCGGAATACGTCAGTGCCAGAGGGAATCGGAATACGGAAGTTCCAGGTATCAGCGTATTACGTCTAAGGGAGCAGTTATCATAACGACATTAAGAAAGTTACGCAACCAACTGGATAAGATTCAAAGGAAGTTACGATAACTGAATGTATTGGACTGGAAGTGTAGGTATAAATAGATAAAGTTAGGGGTAGGAAAGCATCTCGGGGTGTACTGAATATTGTACTATGTTTTGACAATATATACTCTCCTCTTACTCTCACTCTTCGGTATCTTACTTGATTTCTACTTCTCATTTCTATTGCATTCGGGATCCGCAGTACTACTTGCTATATCTATTCTCTTCTTACTTTCTTTGTAGTGTCTTACTTGATTCCTTGATTTCTACTTCTCATTTCTACTGCGTTGAGTTTTGCGGTACTACTTGCTATTTCTTTTCTCTTCTCACTCCCGTTTGACCATCTGAGGATTGGTTTCTAGTTTATGAGTCTGTCACCCTTATTACAGGTTTGTCTGTGAGTCTGTACCCTTATTACGGGTTTGTCTATCTGTCTGTCACCCTTATTACGGTTTATCTATGAGTTTGTTACTCTTATTATGGGTTTGTCTGTGAGTCTGTCACCCTTATTACGGGTCTGTTTGTCTGTCTGTCACCCTTATTACAGGTCTGTTATATGCTATACCCTTATTATGGGTATGTGTTAGTGCTATACCCATATTACATATTATCTTAGTCTTTTCCTTTTATTTCTACTGAGATGGGATCCGCAGTTCTACATGCTACATACCTTGCCATCCTTACCCTTTTCCCGACCTTTTGAAGTCTGATCTATACTCTATATCTGTTCTTTCATATTCCGATAGACTCTTAATACGGGTTTGTTGGTGGCGACCATTGCTACGTTTTAGACTGCTACGATTTTCTTGCTCAACACTTCCGTTTTGGTTGAGGGATGACATGAAGGACCTTCTCCTTACGTTACCAGATGCCCAAACATTAATGGAGATCATGCAACAAGCTGTTCATTGCGACAACCGTTTGTTCGAGCGTCATCAGAAAGGTCCCGTCAGCAGTTCTTGCAAACCAATCCTGCAGCTGTGGTACATGTTCCTGCACCACCTTCTGGAGTAGTTCCTATGGAGGTTGAGAAATCCAAACGTGGCTCTCTTTCCGCTGCTGAGAAGCAACGTCGCCGCAGTGAGAACCTATGCTTGTATTGTGGTGAAGCAGGACACAAGGTGGCAGAATGTCCTATTAAAGCCAGGAAGTTCAAGACGCGTGAAGTTGAAGCTGAAGTTCAGTCGGAAAACTTCAATGTCCACTTCGTCTAGGAGCCGCGAAGTTGGACGTAGGTGCAGGCTCCATTGGTGCTGCTCATACCATTCCATCACTTAAGTTTCCTGTACACATTCATCTTAATAATCGAGAGCTCAAGGAGTTTGCCTGTTAGACACTGGTGCAAATGCATAATGACACTTTTGCAACTCAACATGGCATTTCGGTGGTGAAGTTGAAGCGTGCAGTTCCTGTAGAGGTGGCCGATGGGCGTCTGATTGCTTCTGGCGCAGTTACCCATGCTACCGAACCTCTCTCTTGCAGTCATGGCACATTCAACTGTTCATTTCCTTCAACTTGATCAAGACTCGGTCGACTCCCATCATTTTGGGCATGCCATGGTTCGTTGTTGCAAATCCGCAGATCGACTGGAGGTCTAGGACGCTCACGTTTTCCTCTCCGCAGCTAGGATCAATCCGTACCTTCCTGCGTGCAGGATACATCCTTAGTATCTGAGGCAGTACAAGCTACAGGATTGACCGTGCCTGTTCCTGTACCAGTGTTGAAGACTCCTCCTCGACAGGATTCACCTCATGTCAGTTCCTCAGCACATCCGCAGGCTCTCTCCACTCCTGTAAGTTTGCGGTCCTGTACAGGGTTCTTCCAATCCTGTATCAGTGTCGAAGGTTCCTCCTCAACAGGATCCACCTCCTGTTGATTCGTCAGCACACTTCGCAGGCTTCCCACTCCTTGCGCAACCACGGACTCTGTACAGGATTCTTCCAATCCTGTACACTCGTCAACATCCACACAGGTTTTTCCAATCCTGCTCTTTCTGTTACTCTGCTTTGTTCCACCCCCAAATCCTTCCTCTTTTTCAGTCACAGCTCCCTCCTTCTCCTCTCCGAGTTCTTACCACTACCATGCATGAACTTGCCACTGATCCTGCTCCTTTCCACCTTTTTGCCTTTCAAGTAACTCCTACGTCCTCTTCTACCTTTCCTGTATCTGACTCTCCTGTTTTTCAATCTCCTCTCCTTCTCCTTCTCCTCTTCTTCCCTACCATCCAAGTATCACCCTTTAACGTTTTTGACAAGCACAAGGCTGCAGTTCTTCCTGTTCACAGGTCCTACGACTGTCCTATTGATCTTGCGGAAGGAAAGACTCCACCGTTCGGACCGATTTATGCATTGTCACCCACAGAGTTGGAGGTTCTTTCAGTACATCGAGGACAACTTGGCATCCGGCTTCATTCGTCACTCAAAGTCCCCTGCAGGAGCACCTATCTTCTTTGTCAAGAAGAAGGATGGGAGTTTACGTTTGGTTGTGGACTACAGGGGTTTGAATCAAGTCACCATTCGGAATCGGTACCCGTTGCCATTGATCCCGGAACTTCTCGATCGGCTGCGAGGAGCAAAGGTGTTCACGAAGATCGACTTACGAGGGGCCTACAACCTTGTACGGATTCGTCCCGGCGATGAGTGGAAGACTGCCTTTCGTACAAGGTATGGACATTTTGAGTACACGGTAATGCCTTTCGGCCTTACCAATGCCCCAGCCGTGTTCCAACACATGGTGAACGACATCTTTCGTGACTTCTTGGACCAGTTTGTGGTGATCTACCTCGACGACATTTGATTTTCTCCAAGGACCAGGCGGCACATGACAAGCATGTACGACTAGTTCTAGAGCGGCTTCGCGAGCATGGCCTGTACGAAGTTGGAGAAGTGTTTTTTCGATAGGGATTCGTGGAGTTCTTGGGCTACATCGTCTCTCCTGCTGGCGTTTCCATGGACATGCACAAGGTGAAGACCATCGTGGAGTGGGAGAGGCCCAAGTCGTACGAGATGTACAATGTTTCCTTGGCTTTGCAAACTTCTACAGGCGGTTCATACAGGACTTCTCCAAGCGTGTACTTCCACTCACAGAACTCACCAAGCGCACAGGGTTTTCTCTTGGTCCGACAAGGCGGAACACGCATTCACAACACTCAAGGACGTTTCACGACAGCTCCGATTTTAGCACATCCTGACCCTTCTCATCCTTTCTTCATTGAAGCAGATGCCTCGGATTTTGCAGTAGGATCCGTCCTATCGCAAGTTGGAGAAAAAGTTGCTTCATCCTGTAGCTTTTCACTCTCGTAAGTTCCTGTCGGCGGAGATCAATTACGAGATTCATGACAAGGAACTCAAGGCCATTGTGGATTCGTTGAGGAGTGGCGGCATTTCCTGGAAGGTGCTGCACATCCTGTACAAGTTCTTACGGATCACAAGAACCTGGAGTACTTTCAAACGGCTCGAGTTCTCAGTCGGCGACAGGCTAGGTGGGCGAGTTCCTATCACGTTTTGACTTCGTCATCGTCTACAGGCCCGGTTTTCGGAATGGCAAGGCGGACGCATTGTCTAGGCGCTCTTACCTTGCACCAAGCCCGGGCGATCCTGCATTTGACTGTCAAAGGCAAGTGTTGTTGGGTCCTGATCGATTCCGGCTTGCGGCACTGCAGGTTCATCAGGCTCCAGCAAATTCAACACTCCTACAGGACGTCCGTTCGCAGTTGGCTACAGACGACTTGGCAAAGAATGTGTTCTCACACATTCATCCTGACGTTGCAAGTTCCTCTTCCTCCAGTTCCCGTCCAGACTACAACCTGTTCACCATACAGGATGGACTCCTGTACCGGGAAGGTCTCCTGTACGTTCCTGTTGGTATTTCCAGGACTCGTGTGGTACAGGATTGTCATGATACCCCGGCTACAGGACATTTTGGTGTGGCCAAGACAGTGGAGTTGGTGACTCGCAACTATTGGTGGCCTGGGTTGCGAGGTTTTTGTGGAGAGGTTTGTACGGAGTTGTGACACTTGTAGCAGGTCGAAGATGCCTCATCATGCACCCTCTGGTCTTCTTCGTCCTCTTCCTGTTCCTTCTGCTCCTTGGAGATCCATTTCTATGGATTTCCTCACAGATCTTCCTCCTTCTCGTGGATTTGATGCAGTTCTTGTGGTGGTTGACCGTTTCACCAAGCAGGCTCATTTCCTACCCTGCAACAAGACAGCTACAGGTCAGACAACTGCCGAGTTGGTGATCCGCGAGGTGTTCCGACATCATGGTCTTCCTGAGAGCATTGTTTCCGATCGAGGTCCACAATTCATGTCCAAGTTTTGGCGAGAGCTTCTTCGGAGTCTACAGGTAAAGCGGATCTTTCTTCAGGATATCACCCACAAACCGATGGGCAGTCCGAACGCACAATTCAGACCTTAGAACAGTATCTTCGTTGCTTCATCAGTTACCAGCAGGACAACTGGTTGGACCTCTTCCAATGGCGGAGTTTGCCTACAACAACTCCATCCACGCATCTACAGGACAGACACCTTTCTTTGCTCTTACAGGCCACCATCCACGTTTTGACTTTGCTCCTCCCGCTTCTCCTTCTTCCGCTCCTGCAGTACAGGATCGTCTTCAGCATCTTCGGCAGGTACAGGATGATCTCCAGGTTCATCTTCAGGCACAGGAACGATACAAGCATCATGCTGATGCTCACCGTCAGCCGGCACCTGCATACAAGATTGGTGATCTCGTGTGGCTTCTTCGTCGACACATTCGCACCAACAGGCCTTCTTCTAAGTTGGATTTTCAACGATTGGGCCCTTATAGGATCGTGGCGGAGGTAAATCCTGTAGCTTTCCGACTCGAGTTACCATCCACGGTGAAACTTCATCCTGTGTTTCACACCTCTTTGTTGGAGCCGTATCATCCTTCTTCTCTTCCCGGTCGTGTTTCTTCTCCTCCCCCTCCTGTGGTCATTGACACTGAACCTGAGTACGAAGTTGCAGCCATCCTTGACTCTCGTCTTCATCGTCACCAACTCCAATACTTGGTGGATTGGAAAGGGTATTTGCCTACTGATCGCACTTGGGAACCTGCATCCAACTTACTCCATGCTTCTTCCAAGGTTGCTGCCTTCCATCGGCATTATCCTGCTAAACCAGGTCCCAAGACTCGTGGAACTCGTCTTTAGGGAGGAGGTGCTGTCACGACCCGATACAGAATACAGGATTCCGGATACAGGATATGGGTTGCAGGACTTTCCTACAGGATTCCGGATACAGGATAGGTTGCAGGATTTTCCTACAGGATATTCCTACCAGGATTCCACAGGATTCAGGATTCTACAGGATATTCTACAGGATATGCCACAGGATATGCCTAGAGGATAAGGGACATGTGGACTCATCTTAGCCTCTGCATGCATGCATCACTTTTGCATGCATGCAACCACTTTTAGCACTCATGCCTAGATTAGCTCTTGGAGTTGTGAGCATAAAAGCTCCGACCTAATTGTTGTACAATCAGTTACTATCAACACCAGTCTTACTACGATCAATCTCGTCTTGTCTTGTTCTTGTCTTGTTTCCTGTCTCCTCCTGTCTGCTCTGTTCTGTCTTCTCCTGGATCCTGTCTTGCTCTCGGATCCTATCCTGATCCTGTCTTGCTCCTGATCCGTCCTTCCTGTTCCTAGTTCCGTCCTGCTCTCGGTCCTGTTCCTGAGTCAAGCCTTCCTGTTCTTGGAATCCTGCTCTCTTCCTGGTTCCTGGATCGTGGCTGACACTCCCCCTCTTTGTGGTCATTGACAATGAACCTGAGTACGAAGTTGCAGCCATCCTTGATTCTTGTCTTCATCGCCGCCAACTCTAATACTTAGTGGATTGGAAAGGTTATTTGCCTACTGATCACACTTGGGAACCTCCATCCAACTTACTCCATGCTTCTTCCAAAGTTGCTGCCTTCCATCAGCATTATCTTGCTAAACCAGGTCCCAAGACTTGTGGAACTTGTCTTTAAGGAGGAGGTGCTGTCACGACCCAATACAGGATACAGGATTTCGGATACAAGATACAGGTTGCAGGATATTCCTATAGGGATTCCAGATACAGGATACGATTGACAGATATTCCTACAGGATATGCCACAGGATATGCCTAGAGGATAATGGACATGTGGACTCATCTTAGCCTCTGCATGCATGCAACCACCTTTACATGCATGCAACCACTTTTAGCACTCATGCCTAGATTAGCTCTTGGAGTTATGAGCATAAAAACTCCGACCTAAGTGTTGTACAATCAGTTACTATCAACACCAGTCTTACTACGATCAATCTTGTCTTGTCTTGCTCTTATCTTGTTTCTTGCTCTCTCCTGTCTCACTCCTGGATCCTATCCTGCTCTTGTCTTGTTCTCGGATCCTGTCCTGCTCCCGGATCCTATTCTGTTCCTATCTTGCTCCTGGATCCTATCCTGCGCCTGGTTCTTGCTTCTGAGTTCCTAAGTTCCTGTCTTGCTCTCCGTCTTTGCTCCTGAGTCAAGCCTTCTTATTTTTGAAATCCTGCTGTCTTCTTGGTTCTTGGATCGTGGCTTGACATCATTCACAAGACATAAAATAAGTGTGCTCTTCATGTACACACATTGAATATGCATTTAAAACATATATATGTGTATGTGTGTGTGTGTGTGATGGGCATATGTGTGGGCTCTACAAAATATTCTGTGGCTTGTTATTTTGTTAATGTTTTAGCGAACACATGCATGTATCATATTATGCATATGTATGTATATGTAAGGTTATTAATGTAGCATTATCAACTAGATTCAAAATTAAAAACAATAATGTATATTATTAAATCATACAAATCCAGATCGTTAATCTTAACAAGCTCAAATACATGTTTCTTCTTCCTTGTGGATGTGAAGTTAGTGGGCAAAGTTGCAAGTTCAAACTTCTACTTTTAAATTTTGTATTAAATCCAGTGTGAGATGCAAATCTTCCAATAAGGATGTTTCTTTGCCCACTCATGTCCCATCTCCAACATGAAAAGGTATTTCCTCTCCTTCACACACACGTTTGTAAACATGTGAGTGCAAATGGTTCCTCTTGCGAACAAGGACGATTAATAACATCTGTATCTTTAACCAATAGTCTCTTCGATTCCTTATTTATAGCTCCATATGAATTGCTTATGTCCCAATGATAGAAACCGACTTAGCTCGCATGGGGATTGATGTAACTCTAACCTTGTGTGTGCATGATTAAAATAGTTCTACTTGTTTGCATGATCTTACAGCATAAACAATTAGAGAAGGCACTCCGTTGGAGGTCCTATATGACACTATCTCATCTCTAGGATATTAGGGAAGTTGTTCACTAAAAAGTGTGATTTATTAGTAAACCTAGCATTAATGCACTTGCATTGGTGTTTCCCATGAGATGCAATGAAGAAAAAGGAAGATGTTGTCAAAGAAGAATAAAAGGATTGGTTATGCTGCCTTGAATCTTGTATCCCTCACATGCTTACCTCCTGTTGCTGTTATGTATGAAGTGATGGACCTTCCTTGGTTTCGCAGGTCTTACCTCAAAATTCCTGTTGTATTGCTTTGACAGTTCTAGTTATTTCTATTCAAGTATAATTTATTTAGTCACTATCTCTTCTCACGTACACATAGCCAGATAAGTTAATTCGACTACAAAATAATAGAGCTGTATCTCCCAACACCTTCTGGAGGGCAAACACTCCTTTCAATGTAGTGTTTTGCACACAACCCAATTGTTTTGTGTATAGAAGTACTCAGTGACATGCAATGTGGTCTTGGCGTGTCGAATCCTAATGAACCCCAAGAACTTGAACTCGGGGTTATGGAACACAAAGGCTAAAAATTAATATGTTTATCAACGGTGTATATATCTTTATATAATATATATATATATATTGATATTGGTATAAACTCATGTAAGAAATGCATTCTCAAATCTTGTGTCACAATTAACTCCTTTGCCCTCATGGTCTAAAGAGGCATTGTCAAGATTAGTGAATGTCATGGAGCTCTTGACAATAACTCCTTTGCCCTCATGCATGGCCTGCAGAGGCATTGTCAAGGTTAATGAATGCCATGGATCTCCCTTGCTTGGACTGTTATGGCGGTAGTGTATCACTATTTCATCTCTTCAATCTCTTCGCGTCCTGCTCTCTCTCATGTTGAGGCTTTTGAGGTTTGTGAAGAACAACTGGAATAGCTTGTCCAATTTTGATAACGAGGTTAAACCAAACTTTTATTATAAACCCATTGGGTTTGCCAAGAACCTTATTAAGTTCATCATGAATCTTTATGACTAAATACAATTTTATTTAATCTTGAACAAATTTAAATGAGATCGCCAAACTTGTAGAAGTTGTTAATCAACTATTGGAAGAGTAATATCTTTATTAATCACCAAGAGGAGTTATATATTTATCATCCATTTATTTGAGTGAAACATGATTTATTGAAGTGATTATTGTTAAATAATAACTATAACATCGTTGATTGATGTTGACAAACTGTTTAATTAATCTTAACAATCAATCTAAAAATAAAAAATTGACTTTAAAGTTCTTGATGAATCTCTAAATGGTTCTAGACCACTATTCAAAGTACACTAATGTTAATCATTTAAAACCTGTTAAGTCAATAGTAATCCGCACTTGCATTATCTCTCTTTTATCAATTATACAACTATAACAACTGGTATCATGTTACTCAATCGTTTTCACCACCAAGTTTAAGTCGACTTAGATGTAGCTATATGCATGTAATTATCTAATGAAGGCTAATTGGATGGCTGGCTAGATGTGTGTGTGTACGTGAGAGATATAGTAGCTAGATAAATTATATTTTAATAGAAAGAGCTATGGGTATGTATCAACTATCTCTAGGATATAGGCCTCATCTCTTCTGAGTGTTATTCAAGATGGATTCTTGTTTAGCCTTGGTCGGGTTTGGACTTTACAATTTGATGTTTGTGGTACAGAGTAGAATGGAAGACTAAATGATTGTGATTACTCTCTTAGTGCCACATACCTTGTGGTGGTTGTAACCAATGTTTTCCAATGCTTCAACAAGTCTGAGTTTTGCCTCGACTCCATGGGTCCTCAATTTGTTTACATGTGCCTGTATGGTTTGCACCTTAGTGTTGATTCCCAAGTAGCTTGCATTTCACTTTCTAAAGATGCAAGTGCATGGAGATTGCTTACCATAGCTCGCTAAGCATCTATTTTAACTTGCTAGTGTTTTGCAACTCCGACCGTTGGCTAGGCAGGGCCCATTCATTAGGGTCTTTAGCTTAGGCACTGGTCCCCAAGTAGCTTGCATTTCACTTTCTAAAGATGCAAGTGCATGGAGATTGCTTACCATAGCTCGCTAAGCATCTATTTTAACTTGCTAGTGTTTTGCAACTCCGACCGTTGGCTAGGCAGGGCCCATTCATTAGGGTCTTTAGCTTAGGCACTGGTCCAATCATGTTGTTGACCTCCGTATGGTACAAAGTGCTCATACCTTCAGCTAGATTAAATTATACTTTAATAGAAAGAATTAAAAATGTCATATTAAGTTAGATAGCCATATTATATCAATAAACAATATAATTTAATACATATTAAAAATTATGTAATGTATTATGGTACTTATTATTATACAATTACATACACACACCCAAATAAATCCTATACCCAGTGTTGATATTCTATGTAAGTTACAGACCTACTAATTCTGAAAGCAAACCTACATTTACATAAGTAAAACTTAATATCAATGTGTATATTTGTCTTTCACATATATATGTACACAGACAATTATATAAATATATAAAGTGCTTTAATATCTACATAAATTTAGATGTTAATTTAACTTTATGAACAAGGGGTTTACTGTCCAACTTGATGATGAAATCAAATTTCGTGTTTTGTCTCAACATACCATGTTTCTTTGCAGCTGTATACAATTGTAATTAGTATATGCATCTGTGTGTAGGTGTGCACACAGTGTCACACACACACACCTCTCTCTCTCTCTCTCACACACACACACATGGCCCATTCTGAGTTTGTGCGCATCTTTCCCGGACATGCCATGCAAGTAAAGAGATATGTAAGAATAAAATAGACAATGCCACATCAGACACCAAATGTAGATTCAAAGTAATCTTGACTGTTCTTGACCTTCCTCAAAATTTTCAACCTTTGTACACTCTTGATTTCTAAAGGTAATTAGAGGCAGTGGTTAGCCATTGACAACTGTTTACTAAAAGCAACATGTTGAGTAAATGTGGTTACAAAGTTTAATAAATTAAATTTTGACTAAATTTACTTAAAATATAATTAAATAGGTGGAGGGTCAAAATTTTTATATTTTGAGTGAAATAGGTTAACTCACACGTTTAATTACCGCTCTTATAAGAACATTATTATATTATGAGATGAGAAGATCATCAAAATCAAATTAATTAATTAATTAATAATGTTAGAGTATATATTAAACTGGAACATCACTACAAAAGCACTATTTGGAATTTATTACTTAATTTAGAATGTTTATTGTTAAACAGGAAAACTTACATTTTCCTATTTAACCATTGCCTTCTCGAAATAGTTAGAAAAGGCTATACACTTTCTTTCCATCATTCTCAAAGTACATATATCAATTTACTTCATGTTTGTGCCACCAAGATTGATCTCCAAAATCAAGGGCAAGAACGAATTTTGGCTATTGCTTTGTTAAACATATCCATTAGAAGTATATATAGATTTTACACAAAAGATTATATAATATGCACCTTCTATTTTGAACATGAATAGAAGAGAACAAACATGGAGACCCCTACTCTCTTGCCCTAACTACCTTTACATACCCACTCTCCACGTCCCGAGATGTCCTTTTCCTTTTTCTTCATCTTGTTCCTCTCGATAAGGATTTTTTTCCTATCCAGCCTTTCTTCCAAACTACGTATGGACCTTCTAACCCTTGTTCTCTCCACAATAGGATGTCCTATGTTCCTAATATTCCATCTTTAACACTGTCCATTCCTTATTTGTTGTTGCGTCCTCATGGCAACACGTCTTGAGTATCCTCATGGCAACATGTCCTGAGTATCCTCATGATACTCAGCTTTCTCATGTTCCTTATACTTCTGGAACTCTGCCTTCTCCTTGCTGCTGTATCATTGCAACCTGAAGATGAAAAGCATGTGTCTCCTTCATAAGTTGCTCGTTTTCCTCTTGAAGATGCTGGAATTCATCAACTACCATTGTCAAGATAGACATAGTCTATTGACTTTCGTCTCAAGCTCGCACAAGCCTTTGAAACAATGTCATTGGCTCATGCATTGTCGGTGTAGGCTTGATCTCCACAATTGGACTAGGTGTACATGGTTTCCTTAGATGATGCACCCCCTTGTTAAGTACACCTTGAATCATCGCCATTTTCGTGCCATAACATTCTCCACCGCTTGAATAATTAGTCATTGGATGCTAGTTCTTGCATTGACCAAATGATTGAAAAGGTTTGCACCAATGAATTGCACCTAGATATCTGTAGCCTATGTGTTCTTCCTTGCAAACTCTCTCCGACACTTGAAAGATATATCCGCAGTGTGCCCCTCTCATGCTATTGCTGCTGGTGTGGATCTTCTTCCTCAAATTGGAAACCACTGACTTGCATGTTATGTGATCCCGCTGCTCTATATGCACCTTTACCATGGTGATTGCTGAAAGGGTGGTGGATTGAATTGATGCCGTGGGAACTTCAATCCGCATGCCATAGTCATGTCCTCGCTCCCAATTCCAGAAGTTGGTTCACCAATTATATCCTCCATTACCAACCCAACTGGCAGAGACGGAATATTCTAGGATGGAATAGATTCTGGAACATTCCGCTTCTCCTTCAGCAGCTCAACCACATGCTCATCTCCTATGGCCTTACCCTTGTCATGTACCTCATTAAATGGGGCATAAACTGCTTGCAACGGAATCATCACTAGGGACTTCACCATGGATAATTGCTCCTCTAACTCCGAAACCAACTCCTGCTTTGCTTCTATCCTCTCATTAAGAAGAAGAGTGTAGCGAGTGTCCAGGATCTCCTTGTTCTTCACAACCTTAGAGTAGGGGGAACCAAAAATACACATGGCAATGATGCTTTCTTGAAAAAATAAACATTAGAAAATGACATTCTCAAAAGAAGAATTACCTTTCTAGAGAAACGGTATCCCCAGGACCTTGTCGTGTGCACATAACTCATCTGCAGAAACTTTAACTTGCAAGTTTCTGTAGTGTTCTTCAAAGCTGGAACATCATCCAGTAGCACAAACACCACCACGTGGCTAGCTCTGTCTAGTATCCCGAAAGCAAGGTTCACCAAGTTCTTTAGCAAAGCATCCGAGAACTTTGTGTATTGATCCACCATCCCGCCTACCTCAACAACGCATCCGGTAGGCGGGTCGATGACAACAAGATCAACATCTTCCTGGATGCATTTCGGTGGAGGCTTCACACCAAACACATGAATAGTCCAACTTGACTTGTGACTCACGATACAATCCTCAAGCTCCTTCAGTCTTAACGAAAAAAGGCCTTCCGACTTTGAAGTACTGGACTGCAAGGTTCTCTGAATTTGCATGAATAATTTCCCAGCTTTGTTTCCCTTCTTAGGCGTCACCATCCTCAACATATCATCTTCTTCCAATCCAACCGAGATGAAGGATGAGGCTGAAGAAGAAGCCTGTCCCTTGCTGACCTTGCTCGCCGATCTGGCATACTTGATATCCATCTTCACATGGAGCTTCCTTGCAGCACTATCATTCTTCCATAATAGCTCTCGCCAATCATCCTTGTGTATCTTATAGCTGGCCATCTCCCATTCAGGACAGTCACTAGGAAGGAAATCCAGCAAAAAGGACAGTGTTCCACTTCGTAATCACTAATATCACGTAACAATCGACTCCACATGTTAGAATCCTTGGCAACATCCATCCACTCTTTAAAATCTTCAGGGAGTGCATCGTTTTTCCATTAAAAAAAACCTGCAAAAATAATTAAAAATCTATAAAGAAACAAAAAAAAAGACTTGCCTGAATACCATTCTTTTCGCAGACTTTTCCAGCTCAAATAGTCGAGAAGGTGGAATTGTCACACTGAACTCCTTGTTCTCGAGCATGCTCTGGTACATATCCAACTTGATTTCATTGTGCATCTTCGTATACCAGGCCATAAACTCGTCACGTAACTACTTACATGCTCAACTAGAAGCTCTTTAGCTGCCTCCCCGACTTGGCACAATAAAACGAGTAAAAAATGGAAAATATAAATACTAAATTACCTAGAACCTGTCAGAACCTTTTCCTCTCCCTTATGCCAACTACATAAAGGGCCAATTAGTGTTTATGAGAGGGCCCCTGATCATGATAAACTCAGTTACGCTTGAGTCTTTTTGCTCATATATCCCACATATCCCACAATCTTTACCCAGATAGTTAACTCACCAGGTTAGAACTATGACACTCTCCACCCATTTGAGAAAGTGAATGCCCTCATCCACAGACCCAAGGGGTTGTTATTATGGATTCCTCTAGAAGGTGCAACAAGAGGCGTTTCTACTCATGCTTGGCTCTACTTACGCTTGACTCACACCCAGCTCGTTGGCTGTACTCGCATCACATGTCAATATGGCTAGAGGCGATCACAGAACCACTTGGTTGTACACATGTGATTGAGGGATTTAGTTAGGTAAGGACAAGTGTGCCAACCTTAATGATGGCGTGAGCTTTACTCAAAGTTCATCTCCTGTTGAGAATCAAACCCGGGACTGCTCTAATACCAAATGTTAGAGCCTTTCCCTCTCCCCTTATGCCAACTAGGCAAAGGCCCAAATTGGTGTTTATAAAAGGGCCCCTGGTCATGATGACTCAGTTACGCTTGAGTCTTTTTGCTCACATATCCCACATATCTCACAATCTTTACCCAGGTAGTAAACTCACCAGGTTAAAACTATGATAAACCAGTAAGTAAAGATGTGCAAAAACTTGATGAAGTCCTTGTCAGGCCAGTCGGTGACACCTTCCTTCTTGTCTTTCTCCGTTATGTTCACCAGCTTCTCAAGAATGCCACATTCTTGAATGTGCACAAGCTTCCTAAGGATATATGGTGCCATTTTAAGTTTTGATTATTTATTAGTCCTTTAAATTTTATTTATAGCCACTACATAATACCAAGTCTAATATTGGAAGGAAGCTGGGACTTTGCGAGCATTTGAAGCTTCTCCAGAGTTATTTGCTTCGTCGATGGTTTGATAGTGATATCTGTGATCACCTTGAACCAATCTTCGCCGACCGCCGGATCAACAATGGTGAGGAATTTATTCATTCGAACTGTGAATGTCTTGTAAACGCTGGAGAGGATATGAGATTCTATCTGGTTTAGTTTCTTGTTCGTAAGTTTTGTAGCGATTTGTTGCTTTAGTTGATTCTGCAAAAGAAATCGAAAATCAAAAAACAATCAAAAAGAAAAAGAAAAGATTACCTTCCAAAAAATCTTCACCAATGTCGTCTTTGGATACTCATACCAAACGTCTTCTTTTCTGTTCAATCTCCACATTTCACAGCTTTTCTATCTTCCTCCGGCATCCCGCAAAGAACATGATCAGTAAAATGATCTACAACTACTCGTGTGGTTCCTACAATGATCATTCACACCTTGCAGTTCTTACGGAATTGTTGTGTGAAAACAGCATTTGTTTAGTATTTAAATAATGAAAACAAACAAGTCACTTACTCATTCAACCGATTGCAAGCAGCAATCAGTCTCTTCTCCTCCTGCGTTGTGGATGCTATGAGTGTTGCACGTACACGCAAAGTCCATTTCAAAGCCTGGCTCTTTAGCAAGCAGAGTGTTCAAAGCAACCCGACGATGATTCCCATCCCACACTAGAAACTTTGCATCTTTCAGAAACCGGTACCACGCAGAAAATGCTGGCTTATGCAAATCCATTTCAAACTCTTTATTGACTTGTGCTTCTGACTCATTCCAGCTTCAGCGTTTGTCTACACTCAGCTGTGGTCCGAAAGATAAGGTGAACACCAACGTCTCCTAGTAAAATCCTTCAGCTCTAATCCATCCAACAAGGTCTTTCACGCCGTCCTTAGTGACATTCCTCAAACGTTGATGTGGGAGCAACCTGTGAACCGGGATATGCAGAGGCTCGCCAAGCTCAACTGGAACGTAGTGGTCTTGTCCTTGTAGCGATGTGTAATATCCGTGTCATACTGAATAACAAGATCTTGAAGAAGCTTGGATGGAGCCTCACGTGTCAGCCGTTTTGGAATTGCATACGATTCGGCAACATCCTCAGGAGCATCCAGTTTCCTCTTCTTGTTGAATGCTTTACTGCCAAGATCAATGTCCGATACTTCCTCTGCATTACCGTGTTCTGCAGAGCTTCCTGCGATCTCCCTGTCTCTAGATATTACCATATCATGTTCATCAATGACTTGCGAATTATCCACAGGTTCAGTGTTCGTCGGCATCATCTCCTCGCGCTACAGTTGTTACTTGGCACCTTCTCGGCCTCCTTTCTTGCCACAAGGTTTTTGAGCCATATATGCAAGAGCTTCTTGGACGATATGTTCTTGAATTGTCAAAGTCTTGTATTTATCTTGTAGTCTCTTACTTTGCCTTTGCCTCATTCTGCAATTACAACAACTGATAAGAGTGTGTGTGTGAGTTGTTATAATTTATGGACACACATTTACTATATACGTATGCCTATCAATATATATGGACACACACGCACACACACACATATTTGTACATGTGTAATGTTGTTTGTGTGTGTGCTCATTGTATAATGTTACTTGTGTGTGTATGTGTGTAAAGTTGCTTGTGTGTGCAATGTTGTTTGTGTTTTGTAATGTGTCTGTGTGAGAGAGAGAGATTTTGAATATGGGTATATTCATATCTCTTCACATGTATGTATATACAGATGGAAAAGCGTCATTTCATATATACAAGTCTTAGATTCATATACTTATACATATATATTAGTAAGTATAATATAATATTATATATATATATATATATATATATATATATATATATATAAAGACTTGTTATATAAAGAATACTAAGACTATATATATATATATATATACACACACACACACACACACACATTCCTTGCCGAATTCGGCAGGAAAATCCTACCGAAAACGGCAAGAACTCATGCCGCCAAAGAGGTGGGGGTGTGTGTGTGTTTGTGTGCGTTCGTGAATAGAGAGAAATCCTACTGAATTCGCACATACATGCACAAAAATTGCTGCTGGATTTGCACACACATAGATAAGATTTACTTGTAGCTATGTCGCCGTGACACTCACACTAGCCTCTTGTTGTCACAAATGGAGAACAAGAGAGGCTGCAAACAAAAAACAAAAGTGCCCTCTCGTAAATGGAGAATGGAAAAGAAGAGTAGCTAGCCCTAAACCTTTACCCTAAAACCTAAACCTTAACCATAAAACTGTGTTTAATTAAACCATGCAACAGTATATACAATACTTACGATAAATAACGTACTATAAAAGGATACAAATACAAACACATATTTAAGTAATGATTTATATGTTAAAAAAATTATATTATTATATAATTAAACAAATATTCATGTAAAAATATGTATTTATAATGTCTACAATAGTACACATTAATATAAAATACTAGATCAAATGGCTATATAATTATAGTAAATAAAGTAATAGAATATAAATAAATATGTCAGATGAATGTAGATTAGACAAACATTTATTTAAAAGACAATAAAGATTGCTCTATCTTTACGTGAAGTGCTACATTATATTAGCATCTAAGATCTATATGTTTCCTCGAATTAAATATCTGCCCACGTTGAGTCATGATTGTGAATTCTTAGAACGGTAATATTCGATATTTACCAAAAGATGATTAGGTAATGCTGTTGTTTTTCTGTCACATTTGTGTAACTGTTTGCACAATGGCCAGGATTATTTATGGCAATTTGGATCACGATGTTCCTATGATAGATGGTGTTTGAAACGTTCTTAATAATCAGATTAGAAAGTTCTTTAGCATTTTTGATTGGCAAAGTATTCACCTTTTTTAAACTTCTCCATGGGCAATTTGCTTTAGAGATCGAAATAAACGAGGACCAAGATGCTAGGGGAAGGATAATCCGGGATATGTTTTGTTACCGGATGGAGGACCGTTGTTTAAGCTTGTCGTTGCTTCTGACTTTGAATACTCAACGTTGAAGGACCTTTTCACTTCTAATACTTGCAAAAAGGAAGAATTCTTATCGAGGGCTCCATAATTATTCATACAAATGAATTGCCTATTGTGTATGATGAGGATGTCATTTTTGAGCTCCCTCCTTCCGAGTACAAATACAAAGGAATGAATCAGAAAGAGGATGGACATACATGGACTACAGGAATGACTAGCAATTGGAATTTCCAAGCAAGAGTGTCCAGGAGCAGATGTGTTGAGAGCCTTTGCTGTATCAACCCGGATTGCCCTACTTCTAAGGCAAAATTTCCGAACTGCACTAAATGGAAAGAATGTATTGTTTCCCCACCTTCAATCGACAAACTGGCAAAAGGATTGACATGTTTTTTTTTGAAAATCCATTGTGTCTTAAAGTTTGTCCTGCTGTGGCATTCTGTGTTTTCCCAGACAACATAACCAAGACTAGATTGTTTATCCACCAGGGAAAACATTCACATCCAGTGGGTGATGGTGTTTCTACATCGAGCAAAAAATAAATGCATCTGGCTGTCCAAAATGCAACAGAAAGAACTTCTAGAGCTAATTTAAAAGTCATCAAAATGGCAACATGTAAAGATGCTATCTTTGGTTTCTTATTAGATAATTCTGAGTCTAGAAGTTGGGATAAGCTCACGGATCACTTGCAGTTATTATCAAACAATCGAAGGTATAATTAGAGTTTTACTTTGTGCTGAGAATTATTTGATAATACCTTTGATGCAGAGTTCGTCAATGGGTAGCGTCCACAAAGAGAATTGTTGCTGAAATGCCAGAGAATATTGATGAATTATTGGAGCTGAAATGAAGGTTGTCTATCCCATTCATTCACGTCATTCACTATTCTAAGATGAATTTATGTGGTTTAGACGACCATGCATTAGTTTTTAAGATGATGGTTTCAGGGTCAAGTTCTGGAATCGATTATGTAAGGATGTGCCAACCTCCTCTTGACCCTTTGCAAAAGAGTTGGGTTCTACTTGATCACACACACTGTGTTATTGATAAGTGGATCACTCTGGCATTGCACGTTTACAACCCAAAGTAAGATGTTATCTTTTTGTGGTTTGCTTAACTCTTTGATTATTTTATAGTGTGCGTCGACTATCCACCATTGCTTACAGTGACATGAAGAGACAAATGGATGGAGTTGTGGAGAAGTTTTTTCGTGCTATGTTGGATGTCTATTCCGAGAAGGGAATCTACAATGTGCAGTTCATTGGGTTTATGTCCAATGAAGCAAGAGCAATTTGGCAAGCAATTAGGAGTGTGTTCTTTAATGGCCAAGAAATTCCTAGACGTGAATGGAGCTGTATCTTTCACTATGACCAAGCCATACAATGTGTGACAAGGAAGTGGGTCCCTCTTGAACATCAACAACAATATCTTCAACTTTTGAGATCGTGGCCAACAGCCACATCAACAACTGATCGTGAAGAAATTGAAAATAATCTTTTCCGCTTTTGAAATGAAAATGTGCAAGATGTTAGAGTTATGCGGACGTGGTTTTCATGGTGGGAAAGACAGAAGAATCATATTTCAAATGTTGTTCTTGAAAGCATGCTAGAGAATGCTGCAAGGGTTGTGCCCATGACAAACCATTCAGAGTTTGTTCACGGAAGATGGAGGGCTAGAGATTCAAAATACATTTTATTGTACCAAGCTACAATCCACGACCTGACTAAATCAATGTGACAATGTGAAGGCTTTTAGAGATGGAAGGTATAGTGGTTCCAGGCCGACTTCAGAGGAGCTGCAAGGTTCGAGAGAAGAATGTCAAATGCTAACTCAACAACACCTACAGCAAAGGTTATCATCAACTTAGTTGAAGATGTTGCTCCATCAAGCATGCAGGATACTACTTTTGTGGCTACCACAAATGTTGAACATCACACTGTGGAAAGAAATATGGGGTCATAGGTTGAACAATCCCACCGACCGGACATCTTCTATAGCGAACAGGTTATTCCAACACAGTGTAGACGGAAGTGACGGTTGGATTTTCATGTTGCAAAAGAACATGAAGAATATGTTATGGTTGAAGAACAAGATGTTACACTTGGACAATGGGCGATTAGAAGATGCGGTGAAAGAAGTTCTGTGAAATGTTTGACAGGCTTTCCCTCTTCAGGAGGTCAGTGGAGTGCTTATGACAAAAGATCAGTCCTAGTGGTAATCGAGTGGCTACTCCTTGTTTTTTCGGAAGGATTAGATACAACGACAAAGAAACTAGTGAAGAATGTCACAAATGATGTATTTTTGTCCAACAAACATGCTCTGCAGTAGACATCCAAGACCAACTATTGTTTCTCCGCCAGCTTCTACCTCGATTTGAAAAGTTCAAGTGGGCACGAAGTTGATAGCGGTGGGGATCAATGATCTAGCAAGATCGGGTTTTTAGCTGGGCTTCCTTCAACTCATGTAGGAGTGCCAGGTTTTTCAACACCTCATGTTCCTTTAGTTCCTATTGGAGTCACTGGATTTTCAACACCCCCTGCACAATTTTGTGGACCTCCTGTCATAGTTACGAACACGGCCAGGATCCCGGTTGTGTTCACCATGTTTCATGAACACGACCATGGGTCATGTTCCCACAGCCGTGTTCATGAACAGTATATACTGTTATGAACACAGGCCGTGATCCCGGCCGTGGTTGTTGGGATCATGGCCTGTGTTCGTAACACCAACTTAGGGTTAGGGCACATGCAATAATATTTTCTAGGGCTTGTTGAATTTGGTGAGTTCATCTTCATTCTACGAGATTCTACAGATCTCATGCTGTTCATAAGTGACAAATTGATGCCATATGATTTGAGCAAAAGGAGCTATGGTGCGGCTCCGATCAAGGCAGCATTTTGTTTGATATTTAATGGATTTGAACTGGAGAAGACCCTCAATTTTGGTGAGTTTTTTTAGACGGATTTGAATGTGGTTCATCATAGCTTTGGCAAGTAGCATATTTCTAGAATTAAAATTAGAATATCGTGAGCCATTGTGAGCCGTGATCGTGTTCTATAGTCGGGTTCCTGAAATCTAAGGCTTGTGTTCATGTTCCATGTTCGTGTTCGTAACTATGCCTCCTGTTCCTGCAAGTGATCGTGCAACAAGAACACCTTCAAGGATGTCTAAGAAACAGCAGGTAAGTTTTGAAGCATGTCTGACATTGGGAGCATATGTCACAGAAGTTGATGTGGTTGATCCTCCAACATGCATTCACTTCAGAGTATGTGACAACGACCATACATCTGCTTGGGTTGTCATTTGCAGCACACCATCTTGTTTATGCTCGGAGTTCTGCAATGGTCGTCAATGGGTGCCTTGCAAACATATGTATTTTGTTTACAAGCGTGTATTAGGAGCTGATCCTCGAGTTGTCAAGCATTTGCAGCGTCATACACTTGCACCCTGTGAACTGAGTTCTTTATTGATGTTAGAATCCTCCATCCTCCACCATCTATTTAGTGTGTTTGGTTTGTTTTCAAATAGCTTCAATTTTATACTTATAATTTTTAATATAAATTTTGATGGTAATTTTATGCTTAGCATATTTTTAAGTAATTTAACGTATATTTCCTTCAAATACAACGGAAATATACTACCATATTTTGTACGCGGCCACCGCACCAGAATATTCTAGAATATTCTCAAAGATTTTGGAAGGTCCAATCATGTGTACACTTGGCAATACGAAAAATTTTCGTACAGAATATTCGAGAATATCTAGACGGAAATCGTACAGAACAATGAAATATTCAAGAATATTTGTGAATCTTGGTCAAGCTCGTTGACCTGCACTCGAATTTCGCTATGCCTCGTTGATAGAGGCAAAGGTGACATGGCACACGCAAAGACAGATGACATGGTAGATAGATGATGTGGTAGACAGGTGACATGACAAACAGGTGTTGTGACAAATAGATGTGACATGGCATACAGAATGGCTAATATATAGATAGATGTTAATAGGTAGAAATAAGGTAGATCATATTCACGAGAAAGAATATTTTGATGTACTATACTACACTAGTGAATAATGTACATAACTTCCAGCAATAAACAAAGCTCAAGAATAGAGGTAAAAACTTGCTCCTGAATGAAATGGAACTTGATATGGATGTGTTTGGCACTTTGGTTGTCACAAAACAAGGTTGTTCCTCCATTTGGAGGAAGTAACAAACCAACCAAGTGCTCCCTATCTTGTGTTGTAGTTGTAAGCAAAATTTAATAAACAAAGCTCAAGAATAGAGGTAAAAACTTGCTCCTGAATGAAATGGAACTTGATATGGATGTGTTTGGCACTTTGGTTGTCACAAAACAAGGTTGTTCCTCCATTTGGAGGAAGTAACAAACCAACCAAGTGCTCCCTATCTTGTGTTGTAGTTGTAAGCATCAAATTTTGCCTCTATGCTGGAAAGGGCAATTACTAACTGCTTCTTACTACACCAAGTGATGATTGTGCTCCCAAGGCTGAAATAGTACCCTGGAGTTGAGCTCCTTGAATTGGGATCTCCTACAAAATCTGTACCACTATATCCTTGAAGCTCTAGTGTGCTAGATCTCTCATAGATCAGAACATAATTTGTTGTGCCCTTGAGATAACGAAGGATACGCTTGACTGCTAACCAATGTTGCCATTTGAGATCTGACATAAACTAAGCAATAGCTTTCATAGGAAAAGCTATATCTAGCCTTGTACAAACCATAAGATAAATTAATCAATAAGGAATCACATTGATCCTCTGCCTCTCTTCTTCAGTTTATGGACACATTTGGTGATTGGCTTGCATTGGTGTCTTTGCTAAATAAACATTCTCCAAACCAAAGCATTGAAGGAGATCAATCACATATTGATTCTATGAGAGAATCACTATGGTAGATGCCAAGGTCAAAATCTGACATTGTCTAGATCTATCATCTCAAATCTAGATGATAACTGCTTCTTCAATTGCTGCAGGTGAAAGGATTATCAGAGAGAAGAAGAGAATCATCAACATAGAGAGCAAGAATGAGGATGGAATCATCAAGAAGCTTGATGTAAACATTGCTATCTATTTCACTTTTCTGAAAATCAAGAGAAAGTAAGTATTGACTCTCCATCTTCTCGTACTAGACTCTTGAAGCTTGCTCAATCCATACAATGCAAATTCCATAGATTATATTCTATAGATTATATTTTGGATATGTTTAAACAAGTAAAAACTTCATGAAAAATATTATATATACATATGCATGTGTGTTAACATGTGTATATACATGTATTTGCATTTCAGTTGCTGCTGGGCTTTCAGCTAGCCCATGAGCTCGGCCAGCATTGGCCGAGCTCAAGCTAGCCTAGCCAAGGTGGGCAGAAAGCTCGGCAACAATTGCTGTCAGGCTTTCTACCTCTCCATGAGCTCGACCAATGCTGGCTGAGGCTCAAGCTATCCCAAGCTGTTGAGACATAAACTGATCCATTGTAACAGTGATAGGGGGTTTGATGGCGACATTTCTTGCTCTCTAATGCTACGCGTGCGGTAAGTTCCAAAGATAGGGTAGATTCTGAACATGGTATCAAAGACGCTTCCGATTTGGGCGGGGAGCAATGTGTAATGTAGCCTAGTGGGAGGTCATGCCCGAATCTGGTGAGGATTCCTCTGGAAGCTCATGTGGGAACAAGCCCTTTTGTTCAAGGGCAGAAACTTTCTGCTGTGGAAGAAATTGATGGAGACTCGGCTGCGTGTCAAAGGAGTTTTTGGGCTTGTCTGTGGGATTGACTCAGAGCCGTCGGAGGGCAACTCCAATGAGACCCTTAGAATTCACCAGGAGTGGAAAGTGCGGGTTGAGCACGCCGTGGGCTGCATCTACACTTACCTCAGCCCGGGGATTATGCTCAAGGTGGATACTGACAAGTCCCCTGCTAAAGTCTAGAATGGCTGTCAGACACCTATAGGAAAAAGACCGACATGGAAGTCATGCGGATCCACTCAGAGCTTGAGACTTGTGTCTACGAAGATGGAGACATGCAGGAGCATGCGGACAAGCTGAGTCAGCTCTTTACTGAACTTGTTGCCCAAGGGGACGAGCATATCATCCTGGATTCCATGCAAAAGGTGAAGCTCTACCAGTCCCTCCTGCTCAATGGGACAGGGATGTCAAGGCTCTCAATCGTGAGGACAATCTCACATTTGAAATGGCAGTGGCCAAGCTTGTGGCCACAGCCTTGCTCCGCAAGGAGAAAGCCAAAATGCTTTGCATGAGTCATGTATGCCAAACAGCGGGTTCCGAGCATGAGCTGGCCGGGCGTGATGTTGTTGCACCCTTGCTGCCTCCAACCTTGGGCAATGCTTGGGCTGGCCGAGGTGGACGTGGACGAGCAGCTTTTGCAGGGGAATCGGAGAAGGGCTCACGAGGACGCAAAGGTCGAGGACGAGGAGGTCGACTTGGCCATGACTAGTGCAAGATATGCCGAGGGTTTGGACACTGGGGTAGGGACTGCCCCCATGCAAATGGAAGGCTAATGTCGGTGTTGAAAGTGAAAGAAGGTGAATGGGAAGAAGAGTCGTTTGTAGCGAAGGAGTCCCTCAATGCTGAGAGTAGCGGGAAGATGCACTCATGGGTGCTTGACTCAGGTTGCACTAGCCTCATGACTAATAACAAGTTGATGTTTGAACATTTTATCCCAGTTCAAAGAAGTAGTGGTGGTTGGGGAACAATGCCCGATTGGACATTGTTGGTCAGGCACTTTGACACTCTCACTTCAGGATAGTGGGGAGATGACGTTCAAAGACGCCTTGCACGTCCCAGGCATGCAAAAAAAACCTTATGTCGATGGTGAGGTTGTGTGATGATGGGAAGTTGATCGTGTTTACTACTCATGGTGCAGATTTATATGACAAGTTGGATTTTCGTGTGACTGGGAGGAAAGTTCTCCATGCCAGGCGACGTGGAAACTTGTATGAGATTTTCTCACACCCTCATCTAGCTGCAGCTGTTGAGAACATCATTGGTGCAGATGCCTATTTGTGGCATTGCCGGTTGGGTCATGCAAATCACAAGGCACTACACGAGCTTGTGTCCAACGAAGGGCTGGATTTGAGGCTTGGTTTTTCACATGTCAAGCCACGATCCAGGAACTAGGAAGTGAGCAGGATTCCAAAAACAGGAAGGCTTGACACAGGAACAGGACTGAGAGCAGGACAGGAACTTGGAATAAGACAGGAACAGGACGGATCCAGGAGCAGGACAGGATCAGGATAGGATCCGAGAGCAAGACAAGAGAGTGCAGGACAGAATCCAGGAACAAGATAGGAATAGGACAGGATCCAGGAGCAAGACAAGAGCAGGGAGGCAAGGCAAGCAAGAAAAAAACAAGAACAAGAATGATCGTAGAAAGACTGGTGTTGATGTAACTGATTGTACAACAATTAGGTCGGAGCTTTTATGCTCACAACTCCAAGCTAATCTGGTCATGAGTCTAATCTAGTCATGAGTCTAATCTAGTCATGAGATAAGAATAGTGTCCCTTATCCTTACATATCCTTAGGCATATCCTGTAATATCCTATAGGCATATCCTGTAGGAATATCCTGTAGGAATATCCTGCAGGCATATCCTATAACCCGTATCCTATATCCTGTATCCTGCATCCTGCATCCTGTATCCTGTATCCGGAATCCTGTATCCTGTATCGGGTTGTGACAGCACCTCCTCCCTAAGGACGAGTTCCACGAGTCTTAGGACCTGGTTTAGCAGGATAATGCCGATGGAAGGCAGCAACTTTGGAAGAAGCATGGAGTAAGTTGGATGCAGGTTCCCAAGTGCGATCGGTAGGCAAATAACCTTTCCAATCCACCAAGTATTGAAGTTGGCGGCGATGAAGACGAGAATCAAGGATGGCTGCAACTTCGTACTCAGGTTCACCAGCAATGACCACAGGAGGGGAGGAGAAGAAGCACGACCAGGAAGAGAAGAAGGATGATACGGCTCCAACAAGGAGGTGTGAAACACAGGATGAAGTTTCACCGTAGATGGTAACTCGAGTCGGAAAGCTACAGGATTACCTCCCCACAATCCTGTAAGGGCCCAATCGTTGAAAATCCAACTTAGAAGAAGGCCTGTTGGTGCGAATGTGTCGACGAAGAAGCCACACGAGATCACCAATCTTGTATGCAGGTGCCGGCTGACGGTGAGCATCAGCATGATGCTTGTATCGTTCCTGTGCCTTGAAGATGAACCTGGAGATCATCCTGTACCTGACGAAGATGCTGAAGACGATCCTGTACTGCAGGAGCGGAAGAAGGAGAAGCAGGAGGAGCAAAGTCAAAACGTGGATGGTGGCCTGTAAGAGCAAAGAAAGGTGTCTGGCCTGTAGATGCGTGAATGGAGTTGTTGTAGGCAAACTCCGCCATTGGAAGAAGGTCCAACCAGTTGTCCTGTTGGTAACTGATGAAGCAACGAAGATACTTCCAAGGTCTGAATTGTGCGTTCTGACTGCCCATCAGTTTGCGGTGATATCCTGAAGAAAGATCCGCTTTAACCTGTAGACTCCGAAGAAGCTCTCGCCAAAACTTGGACATGAATTGTGGACCTCGATCGGAAACAATGCTCTCAGGAAGACCATGATGTCGGAACACTTCACGGATCACCAACTCAGCAGTTGTCTGACCTGTAGCTGTCTTGTTGCAGGGTAGGAAATGAGCCTGCTTGGTGAAACGGTCAACCACCACAAGAACTGCATCGAATCCACGAGAAGGAGGAAGATCTGTGAGGAAATCCATAGAAATGGATCTCCAAGGAGCAGAAGGAACAGGAAGAGGACGAAGAAGACCAGAGGGTGCATGATGAGGCATCTTCGACCTGTTACAGTGTCACAACTCCGTACAAACCTTTCCACAAAACCTCGCAACCCAGGCCACCAATAGTTGCGAGTCACCAACTCCACTGTCTTGGCCACACCAAAATGTCCTGTAGCCGGGGTATCATGACAATCCTGTACCACACGAGTCCTGAAATACCAACAGGAACGTACAGGAGACCTTCCCGGTACAGGAGTCCATCCTGTATGGTGAACACTTGTAGTCTGGAACGGGAACTGGAGGAAGAGGAACTTGCAATGTCAGGATGAATGTGTGAGAACACATTCTTTGCCAAGTCGTCTGTAGCCAACTGCGAACGGATGTCCTGTAGGAGTGTTGAATTTGCTGGAGCCTGATGAACCTGTAGTGCGCAAGCCGGAATCGATCAACACTTGCCTTTGACAGTCATATGCAGGATCGCCCGGGCGGTGCAAGGTAAGAGCGCCTAGACAATGCGTCCGCCTTGCCATTCCGAAAACCGGGCCTGTAGACGATGACGAAATCAAAACGTGATAGGAACTCCGCCCACCTAGCCTGTCGCCGACTGAGAACTCGAGCCGTTTGAAAATACTCCAGGTTCTTGTGATCCGTAAGAACTTGTACAGGATGCAGCACCTTCCAGGAAATGCCGCCACTCCTCGAACGAATCCACAATGGCCTTGAGTTCCTTGTCATGAATCTCGTAATTGATCTCCGCCGAAGGAACTTACGAGAGTGAAAAGCTACAGGATGAAGCAACTTGTCTTCTCCAACTTGTGATAGGACGGATCCTACTGCAAAATCCGAGGCATCTGCTTCAACGAAGAAAGGACGAGAAGGATCAGGATGTGCTAAAATCGGAGCTGTCGTGAAGGTCCTTGAGTGTTGTGAATGCATGTTCCGCCTTGTCGGACCAAGAGAAAACCCTGTGCGCTTGGTGAGTTCCGTGAGTGGAAGTACACGCTTGGAGAAGTCCTGTATGAACCGCCTGTAGAAGTTTGCAAAGCCAAGGAAACATTGTACATCTCGTACAGACTTGGGCCTCTCCCACTCCACGATGGTCTTCACCTTGTGCATGTCCATGGAAACGCCAGCAGGAGAGACGATGTAGCCCAAGAACTCCACAGAATCCCTATCGAAAAAACACTTCTCCAACTTCGCATACAGGCCATGCTCGCGAAGCCGCTGTAGAACAATCGTACATGCTTGTCATGTGCCGCCTGGTCCTTGGAGAAAATCAAAATGTCGTCGAGGTAGATCACCACAAACTGGTCCAAGAAGTCACGAAAGATGTCGTTCACCATGTGTTGGAACACGGCTGGGGCATTGGTAAGGGAAAGGCATCACCGTGTACTCGAAGTGTCCATACCTTGTACGAAAGGCAGTCTTCCACTCATCGCCTGGACGAATCCGTACAAGGTTGTAGGCCCCTCGTAAGTCGATCTTCGTGAACACCTTTGCTCCTCGCAGCCGATCGAGAAGTTCCGGGATCAATGGCAACGGGTACCGATTCCGAAGTGACTTGATTCAAACCCCTGTAGTCCACAACCAAACGTAAACTCCCATCCTTCTTCTTGACAAAGAAGATAGGTGCTCCTGCAGGGGACTTTGAGTGACGAATGAAGCCGGATGCCAAGTTGTCCTCGATGTACTGACGAAGAACCTCCAACTCTGTGGGTGACAATGCATAAATCGGTCCGAACGGTGGAGTCTTTCCTTCCGCAAGATCAATAGGACAGTCGTAGGACCTGTGAACAGGAAGAACTGCAGCCTTGTGCTTGTCAAAAACGTCCTTAAAGAGTGATACTTGGATGGTAGGGAAGAAGGAGGAGAAGGAAGGAGAAGAGAGAAGGAGATTGAAAAACAGGAGAGTCAGATACAGGAAAGGTAGAAGAGGACGTAGGAGTTACTTGAAAGGCAAAAAGGTGGAAAGGAGCAGGATCAGTGGCGAGTTCATGCATGGTAGTGGTAAGAACTCGGAGAGGAGAAGGAGGGAGCTGTGACTGAAAAAGAGGAAGGATCTTGGGGGTGGAACAGAAGCAGAGTAACAAAAGAGGCAGGATTGGGAGAAACCTGTGTGGATGTTGACGAGTGTACAGGATTGGAAGAATCCTGTACAGAAGTCCGTGGTTGCACAGGAGTGAGGGAAGCCTGCGAGTGTGCTGACGAACCAACAGGAGGTGGATCCTGTTGAGGAGGAACCTTCGACACTGATACAGGATTGGAAGAACCCTGTACAGGAATCCGCAAACTTACAGGAGTGGAGAGAGCCTGCGGATGTGCTGAGGAACTGACATGAGGTGAATCCTGTCGAGAGGAGTCTTCAACACTGTACAGGAACAGGCACGGTCAATCCTGTAGCTTGTACTGCCTCAGATACTAAGGATGTATCCTGCACGCAGGAAGGTACAGGATTGATCCTACTGTCAGGAAAACGTGAGCGTCCTAGACCTCCAGTCGATCTGCGGATTTGCAACAACGAACCATGGCATGCCAAAATGATGGGAGTCGACCGAGTCTTGATCAAGTTGAAGGAAATTGAACAGTTGAATGTGCCATGACTGCAAGAGAGAGGTTGGTAGCATGGGTAACTGTGCCAGAAGCAATCAAACGCCCATCGGCCACCTCTACAGGAACTGCACGCTTCAACTTCACCACCGAAATGCCATGTTGAGTTGCAAAAGTGTCATCCATGAAGCATGCATTTGCACCAGTGTCTAACAGGCAAACTCCTTGAGCTCTCGATTATTAATATGAATGTGTACAGAAACTTAAGTGATGGAATGGTATGAGCAGCACCAATGGAGCCTGCACCTACGTCCAACTTCGCGGCTCCTAGACAAAGTGGACATTGGAGTTTTCCGACTGAACTTTAGCTTCAACTTCACGCGTCTTGAACTTCCTGGCTTTAATAAGACATTTTGCCACCTTGTGTCCTGCTTCATCACAATACAAGCATAGGTTCTCACTGCGACGGGATCTTTCCTGACGACGCTCGAACAAACGGTTGTCGCAACGAACAGCTTATTGCATTATCTCCGCTAATGTTTGAGCATCCGATAATGTAAGGAGAAGGTCCTTCACATCATCCCTCAACCCAAAACGGAAGTGTTCGATCAATGCAGTCTCGTCCCATGGAATGTTCGTGCAAAGTTGCTGAAATTCGGATGCATAGACGGAAGCTGGTCGGGATCCTTGAGTGAGCTTCCGTAATTTCGTGCATGCGGAACGGTACTTATCAGGATCTCTAAAGCAAGCTTCAAAGGCAGCCACGAAACCTTCAAAATCTTCCCAATGGGTCATCACGCTCCAGCAAGGGGGCAACCCAAGCCCGTGGAGATCCACTTAGTAAGGATGCCAAAAGGTCAACCTTTTGTGCATCAGTCGAGTAGCGGCGTGGTTGCATGCGGATCAAGAGCCAAATCTAATTCAGGAAACCTTGGAAATCAGCATGATTGCCATTGAACTTTTCTGGCATGCTGATATTTGGCTCCGAAGAAAAGTTCAATGAAGAGGGAACCACTGATGCCTGAGAGAGAGCCTGCGCAGCAGCCTTGGAGGATGCATCAGCAGCTGCATGCGCCGCATTGGTGGAACCTTGCAGATCGGTGACCACTTGGCGCAAAGTGGCCAGCTCATGAAGCAACATTTGGTGCTCGCGTTGAAAGCGCTCAAAATTAGCCATGATCTATGAAAGAAAAAGAAGGAAACGAAGGAAAAGAATCAAGGGGAAAAAAAGTAGCTGGGAAACAGAGAGCTATGAAAGGAGTTACAATCAAACTGTCAAGCCACGATCCAAAAACCAGGAAGTGAGCAGGATTCCGAGAACAGGAAGGCTTGACTCAGGAACAGGACCGAGAGCAGGACAGGAACTAGGAATAAGACAGGAACAGGACGGATCCAGGAGCAGGACAGGATCAGGATAGGATCCGAGAGCAAGACAAGAGAGTGCAGGACAAAATCCAGGAACAAGATAGGAATAGGACAGGATCCAGGAGCAAGACAAGAGCAGGAGGCAAGGAGCAAGACACGAACAAGACAAGAACAAGAATGATCGTAGAAAGACTGGTGTTGATTGTAACTGATTGTACAACAATTAAGTCGGAGCTTTTATGCTCATAACTCCAAGCTAATCTGGTCATGAGTCTAATCTAGTCATGAGTCTAATCTAGTCATGAGCTAAGAATAGTGTCCCTTATCCTCTAGGCATATCCTGTAGCATATCCTATAAGCATATCCTGTAGGTATATCCTGCAGGCATATCCTGTAACCCGTATCTTGTATCTGAAATCCTGCATCATGTATCCTGTATCCGGAATCCTATATTCTGTATCAAGTTGTGACATCACATGCATTTTGTGAATCATGTGTGTTGGGCAAACATCATCGCTGAAGTTTTGAATCTTCAAAGCACCGCTCTTCAGAGTTCTTGGAGCTGGTGCACTTCGACTTGTGTGGGCCTATGGACATCCCAAGTCATTTTGGCTCATGTTACGTTCTTACGTTCATTAATGACTTCAGTCACCTCACCAAACTTTTCTTCCTACGTTGTAAAAGTGAAATGATAGAGGCCTTCCGCATGTACAGAGCTGCGGTGGAAACTCAAGTTGGCAAGAAGCTTAAGGCCTTGCGCACGGACGATGGCAAGGAATACCTTAACTCCACCATGCAAGAGTTGTGTCGGATTGCCAATATCCAACACCATGTCACCACCCGGTACACCTCCCAACAAAATGGCATGGCTGAGAAGAAGAACTGGACGCTGGTGAATGCAACACGCAGCCTTCTTGCTCATGCACATTTGGGCAAGGAGTTCTAGCAGGAGGCTATTGCGGTAGCCATGCATGTTTAGAACCGATTGCCAACTATGGCATTGAAAGGCAAGACGCCTGAGGAAGCATGGACGGGTCTAAAGCCTGATGTATCCCACCTCAGGGGTTTGGTTGCACAGCGTATGCCCATATTCCTGACCAGTTACGGAAGAAGCTGGACCCCAAGAGCCAGAAGTTGATCTTTATTGGCTATGCACAAGATGATGAACGACGTCGGAAAGCATATAGGCTGTGGAACCCTGTGGACAAATGCACCATCATCAGCACGGATGTGGTGTTTGCTGAGGATGACCTCACATGGTGTCGTTCCACGAAAACAACCTGTGGACTCCTTCATTGACGATGACTTGTTGGCTCCCCTAATCCCAGTTGGTTTTATGGACGTAGGGGAAGACCATGGCCTTGATGCCCCGAGGGAGTAGCTGTCAGGTGATGCTCGAGGTGATCAAGGTGATGTTGATGTCCATGAGCAGTTGGCACTTGAACAACCTGAGCGGCAGGCACAGCCGGAGCAACCAGTTGATGTCCATGAGCAGCTGGCACCTAAGCAGTTGGAGCAGTAGGTTGATCGGCCTCCTCATGTCCCTCTCCGGCGGGGCATGCCGGATCTTGTGGTAGCTCCAGACAGACCACGCACGAGAGTGCCTTTTCGCAAGGTATTGGAAGATGCCACTTCTCTACTTGATGAGGAAGCCGAGATGTGCATGTTTGTGGATGAGAAGGTTCCCTCCACCTTTGAAGATGTGGTGACCGGAGCGGAGTCTCTTTAGTGGAAGCGGGCCATTCAGGACGAAGTGGATGCACAAGTGCAGAATTGCACATTTGAGGAGTGTGCTGCCCCACACCGATGTCAACTTGTTGACTACAAGTGGGTCTTCAAGCAAACAGTGGATCCCCTGACTGAGGATGTCAGACACAAAGCTAGACTCATGGCAAAAGGCTTTACCCAGGTGCGAGGAGTTGACTATGAGGAGACATTTTTGCCTGTGGTTAAATCCCACTCTTGGCACTTGCTAATGCCAGAAGGTGGCAAGTGCACCAGATGGATGTGAAGACTACGTTCTTGCATGGGGATTTGCATGAGGAGATCTTCATGCGCATTCCCCTAGGCTTTCCTGGGCATGGGGACATAGCTCGAGCCTGGCGCCTTAACAAGGCCTTGTATGGTCTCAAGCAAGCTTCTCGGGTGTGGTACCAGAAGTTTGATGAAGCTTTGCGTCGACAAGGCTTCCGGAGAACACACAGTGATTCCAATGTCTATGTGCGGGGAGTTGGTCGTGGACGGATCATTGTTGTCTTGTATGTGGATGATCTCCTCATCACTGGAGGTGATGAAGACGGGATTGGCAAGTTGAAAGCAAGCTTGGCACAATGGTTTCGGATGAAGGACATGCATTGGGAGAGGTGAAGACGTTCTTGGGCCTATAAATTGAGCGTGATATGCAAGCTGGGACTTTGAAGATTCACCAGCAGCACTATGTGCAATCTCTTCTCTCTCGGTTTGGCATGCAGAACTGCCGTCCAGTTGAAACTCCCATGCTCATCAGTGCTGTCAATCTGAACTCGCCTTAGACGAGAGGAGAGATATGTGATTTTGAGATTCCGTATCGCAGCCTCATAGGTTGTTTGATGTTTCTGGCGTTTTCCTCTAGACCAAAGCATATGTCACTATGCTGCTTAGCCAGTTTGGATCTGCTTCGAGTTTGTGCCATTGGAAGGTTGCCAAACATGTACTCATGTACCTAAAGGGAACGCCTCACCATGGCCTATGCTTCTCAGGCCGTGACACTCAATTGGTCACTTACACTTATGCAAGTTGGGGGACAAACAAAGGAGTTCGGTCCACCACTGGCTACTCTTTGGAATTGTCCGGGGCCTTGATTGCATGGGGGAGCAAGAGGCAGAGTGTGGTGGCCCTTTCGTTTGCAGAGGCTGAGTACATTACCCTCACTTCTAGATGCAAGGAGCTTATATGGATGCGGGGACTCTTATAGGAGCTTGGAGTGGTGCAACGAACCCCATGCTCAGTTGGTGTGACAATCAGAGTAGCATTGCTATGAGCAAGAACCCTGTCTATCATGGATGGACCAAGCATGTGCTCATTCAGTTTCACTATGTTTAGGAGCTTGTAGAAGGTGGTTTGGTGAAGGTGGCTCATTCTTCTGCAGATGAGATGGTGGCGGACGTGCTCACCAAACCGCTGTGCCCGACCAAGTTCGCTTTGTTCCAGGGGGGCCTCGGAGTCTTTTGAGCACCAGTTTATAGGGGAGTGTTGAAACATAAACTAATGCTCCATTGTAACAGTGACAAGGTTTTAGGGTTCAATGGTGACATTTCTTGCTCTCTCCGATGCTACACATGCGGTAAGTTCCAGAGATAAGGTAGATTCTAAACACCAGCCATGGTTGGCAAAAAGCCCGACAGCAGTAGGCTTTCGGCCAGCCCATGAGCTGGGCCAGCATTGGCCGAGCTCAAGCCAGCCTAGGCCGAGCTCAAGCCAGCCTAGCCATGGGCAAAAAGCCCGGCAGCAGTTGTGGGCTTTCATGTGGCCGAGCTCGTGCCAACTCCGTTAACTTTAATGGTGGGAATTGTATATTTTATTGCATATGTTTAACATAGACGAATACAATAATATATATACATATATAAGATTTATTATTGCTTATAAAACAACTTGAGCATGTTGTGGTGGTGAAAGGCCATACCAAAATCCCAGTACACATACTCATTACATAGGAAAAATAACCCGGTTGGCCACAAACAACATTAGGGTTATAATTATATCATTTTACAGACAGATTTGCTGAAGTTGCTACAAAGACATCATGTATGGACAATATCTCCAAATGGATTTAAACTTAAATGTGAAGCACGTTAGTTGTTTAATATGAAATAAGTTTAATAAAGTTTATTAATTATATCCGTATATTCTAGGTAGATATGGTAAATTTTATAATGCATACTTTTATTTTTTATACATTATCTTATATTTATAATTAAATAAGTGGATAAGGCCTTGTAATTATCGACTAGTTTCTCTAAGATTCTTATGAATATTATTAATAATAGTTAAACCGAATAAATCCTGTATATTCTGTGTAAGTTACACCTGTCGAATTGTCTCAAATAGCAAACCTGCAAATGTCATTGCGTATATGTTGTCTTACACACACACACACACATAAGTGCTTTAATAACTACATAAAATATAGATTTAATTTAACTTTATGAACAAGGGGCTTATAAAGTCTGATTAGATCCAATTTGGGTTTGCATGTTTACGTAAAAACGTATTTTGTCTCAACATACCGCGTTTCTTTACAGCTGCATACAAGTTGAATTAATATATGCGTATGTGTGTATGTGTGCACATACATCTCTCCCTCTCTCTCTCTCTCTCACCTGGCCCATTCTGAGTTTGTGTCTTTCTCAGGCATGCTGCAAACAAAGAGATACATATGTATATGACGTTTATACATATGTCTGCATATACATGTGTGTATAATACACACCAGACTACATATCTCTCCAGCAACAATGTTAAGCAGCTGTACCACATGTACAATTGCCAAGACAAAAATGAAAATGTGAACCTTATGAAGACCTTCACTTGAAACAAATGGGATCTTTCTCTGCAAAATACCATCACGCACGTGTTCAAAATTATGTGTATAGTTTTTTTACATATAAACATGTATATAAACTTATATGTTAACACACAGACACACTTATGTGTGTGTGTTGTGTCAGACTGTATCTATATACACAAGAAATTGTTAGACCTTGCTAAAAATGTTAAACACACTCTCTCCTCTCTCTCACACACACACACACACACACACACTCACGAGTATAAAGACATACAAAATATATGATTGGTTTTAATCATTCTTATATCTCTATATGCACATTTATGTACGTATGTATGTATGCATACGTATATGTGTGTGTGTGTGGAGAGAGAGAGAGAGAGAGAGTTTTTATCTCTTCAGCCACAACTCTGTTATATGGTTTTATATAGATGAAAACCTGTAGGACTTGACAAATAAATATTACTTGTATAATTATAGTATGTATAATATATTAAACCTACACAACACACACACACATGCAACATTACGATGTCCTGAGAAGAGTTTTTAGCTGAAGGAGGATGCTCTGAGCACACACACACATACATGAGAGATAGAGTGTTTTGCATGTGGCAGCAACTCTTCTTCTCACACATATTCCCGCTATTACTGGCTGGAACACCGTGAGCAGTAGCGAAATAAATCCCAATAGCTGTTACGACCCGTATAACGAATCAAAGAATATTCCCCAGAAAGGTATAAGCTAGAATATTCCTAGAGAGCTATACCTAGATCTAAGAGAATTAAGGGCACACTAATATGGGAAGCCTTTTGGGAGAGCAGCGTGTGGAGACTGGAGACAGCTCGGGGGAGGTCAGGTGGTTTTGTGAGGGTCTCTAGTTTGTACGTAGTGGTGCTTAACAATTGGTATCGGAGGAAGGTTCGAGATGAGTGCCTGGTGAGAAGAGAGAATAATACCACATGTGTGGAGATGTTGGACATTGAAAGGCAAATTGTCCAAGGAAGGTTTCATTGGTGGCAAGAATAAGTAGATGCCTAAGAAGCTTCAGGAGATGGAGCGTGGAAAGGAGCATAAAAGGAGACTTCTCTAAACCACAAGGTAAATTTCTATTTGTTCTTGCTCAATAGGTTAACTACATGGCACGGGAGGAGCCACACACACGTGCTATTGTGGTGGAGGGACGACTTGGTGAGCGTCCAGTGCGAGTCCTTGTGGATAGCATGAGTAGCAATAACTAGCGAGAGTATGAATACTGTGTTGACGCAGGAGTGCATTCCTATAATGGCTTGCTATCAGTGATGAAGATGTCATTGCATGATTGTGTGGAGGAGTTACAGCTGGAGGTTTAGCAAAACCTAGCTGGTGGAGCTGCACGAAGAGCCTCAATACGAGATTGAGGGCTCAGTTATCACACAGAGCTACATTGCTTATGTGGAGAGTTACAACTGTAGGTTGGCAAAACCCAGCTGGTGGAGCTGCACAAAGACTGTGACTCAATATAAGATTGAGGGCTCAGCTATCACACAGAGTTACAGTGCTTGTGTGGAGGAGTTACAGCTGGAGGTTGGCAAAACCCAACTGGTGGAGCTGCACGAAGACTGTGCCTCAATACGAGATTGAGGGCTCAGCTATCACACAGAGCTACAGTGCTTGTGTGAAGGAGCTACAGCTGGAGATTGGCAAAACCCAGCTGGTGGAGTTGCACGAAGACTGTGCCTCAATACGAGATTGAGGGCTCAGCTATCACACAGAGCTACAGTGCTTGTGTGAAGGAGCTACAGCTGTAGGTTGGCAAAACCCAGCTGGTGGAGCTGCACGAAGATTATGCCTCAATATGAGATTGAGGGCTCAGCTATCACACAGAGCTACAGTGCTTGTGTGGAGGAGTTACAGCTATAGGTTGGCAAAACCTAGCTGGAGGAGCTGCACGAAGACTGTGCCTCAATACGAGATTGAGGGCTTAGTTGTCACACAGAGCTAAATTGCTTGTGTGGGGAGTTACAGCTAGAGGTTGGCAAAACCCAGCTGGTGGAAACTTTCTTTCTTGCAAAGCTAGTGCGTGTGGGTCCTAAGATCTAGAGGAGCACCAAGCACATGAAGCTTGAGTATAGTGAAGTGAAAGACACTTGGTTTGGAACAAAGCTTGAGTCTCCAAACAAGTTCTTTTACTGTCACCTTGAGCAAAGCTGTTGTGTAAGGAGTTTGCTAGTTTGCTGACGTCTTCCCTCCTGAGCTACCTCATGGCTACCACATGCAAGAGGTGTGGAGCTGGAATAGGGTATGAAAGTCATTTATCGTAAGCCATTCCAACTGAGCCATGCTAAGGAGCAAGAAGTTAAGAGATAAGTGATGGAGCTATTGGAATATGGCTTCATACAACTGAGCAAGTCTCCATTTGGTGCACTAGTATTGCTTGTCAGGAAGAAAAATGGCACCATGAGGATGTGCATAGACTACAGAGCTCTCAACAAGTAAACAGTGAAGGACAGAATGCCCATGCCATGTGTGGATACTATCATGGATCATCTTGGTGGAGCCAGAGTGTTCACCAAGATAGTTGGGCATTTTGAGTTCACTATTATGCCATTCGGCTTAACAAATGCCCCTGTCACATTCACTCGGTTGACGACTAAGGTGTTTGGTGACTACTTGCACGACTTTGTGGAGATCTTCCTCAACGATATTCTTATTTATAGTAAGAATATAAAGGAACATGTGCAGCATTTGCGAAGAGTTCTTCAGTTGTTGAGGGAGAACAAGCTCTATGCAAAGAAGAGCAAATGTGCATTTGCTCAGTGCGAAGTGGAGTATTTGGGTCACATTGTGACGCCAAGTGGAGTGAAGACTGATCCACAGAAGGTGGCAGTGGTGGAGCAATGGCCAGTTCCTAGCAATGCAGAAGAGTTACAAAGTTTCTTGGGCATGGTTGGTTATTACCAGCGGTATGTTAAGGATTATGCCAAGAAAGCTTCCCTGTTAACTAGGTTGCTGAAGAAGGACATTCTCTTTGCATGAAGTGCTTAAAAGAAGAGCAGTTCCAAGCTTTGAAACAAGCTTTGGTATGTGCACCAATTTTATGTATTGCAGATCCCTCTAAGCCTTATGAGGTATCGTGTGATGCGAGTGGAATGGCCATTGGAGTTGTACTTATGCAAGAGGGAAGGCCTATTACTTATGAGAGTCGTACTTTCACAAAGTAACGGTACTCAACGTATGAGCAAGAACTACTGGCTATTGTTAATGCATTATGAGTTTGGAAGCACTATCTTTATGGTGCAAGTTTCAAAGTGTTTACAGATCACAAGACTTTGGTGTATCTGTTCAAACAGAAAGAGTTAAACTCTCAGCAAGCTCGCTGGATGGTTAAGCTCATGGAGTTTGGCAAATTTCCTATTGAGCATTGTGTGGGAAAGGCTAACGTGGTGGTAAATGCTTTGTCACGTGTTAGGAGAGCCACAGTGGTTAGAGAATTCCAAACACACTTATGTAATGCATTAACAAGGATGGTCAGTGAGTTTAGCCAGGTAGTTCAACATGCTCAAGCATAAGATGCTGAGGTGCAGACAGCTAGAGCCACCATTCTCATTTTAGGATGGAGTTTTGTACTACAATGGCTGTGTGTATCTTCCTCGTGTGGACCATTTGATCAACCAGGTACTATATTTTCATCATGATCACCAGAGGCTGGTCATTTTGGGGGGAGGAAAATGTATGAGTTGATCAAGAGAAGGTTCTATTGGAGGAATATGGAAACTAATATCATAGAGTACTGCAGGACTTGTGATAAGTGTCAGCAAGTAAAGGTGCCTAGGGAAAACCAAGTGGGCTATTAGTACCATTGCCTATTCCAGACAGGCAATGGGGCAGTATCTCTATAGACTTTGTCACCCAATTGTCAAGGACACAGTGGCATTGGAATGAGTCCACATTATACTATGTTTGGACGGCATTCCAAGACAGCTTTTGAGCTGGGTTTAGCAAGTAAGAAAGCTCAAGGCAACATGGATGAGGAAGCTAAAGATCTGAGTGTTGAGCTTAGAAACATTCAAAGTTTGTGCAAGAAGAACTTACAAGTAGCTTAGAGCCGAGCTATCAAGTTTGTTAATGAGCACAAAAGCTTCCAAGAGTTCCAGGTGGGAGATTATGTATATCTCTGAGTGGTATTTACCACACATGTAAGGCGGAACATTATTGTGGCCTTACAGAAGGGACACAATGATAAGTTGTCTCCTAAGTACTCAGGTCCTTATGAGATTCTGGAGCGTATCGATAAGGTGACATATCGACTACAGCTGCAGAAGGAGTGAGGGTGCACCCAGTGTTTATGTTAGCCAGTTAAAGAGAGTACTCACAAGGAACGAGTCCCGGGTAGATTCTTTGTGGATGTACAAGGCTAATGATATAGGACCAGTTGAGTAAGTTATATTGCCCTTGAGGACAAGGACTTGCTAATGGGGGGAGGATTGTTACGACCCGTATAACGAATCAAAGAATATTCCCAGAAAGGTATAAGCTAGAATTTCCTAGAGAGTATACCTAGATCTAAGAGAATTAAGGGCACACCTAATATGGAAAGCCTTTTGGGAGAGCAGCGTGTGGAGACTGGAGACAGCTCGGGGGAGGTCGGGTGGTTTTGTGAGGGTCTCTAGTTTGTACGTAGTGGTGCCTAACAATAGCATAAGCTCTTGCAATAAATTAGTAACAATCAATACCAGATGTATAAACCCTCTCTCTCTCTCTCCATATAAGTAAGAGAGAGAGAGAGAAGAATTAAATTTTTGATTATTATATGAAAATGTATATATATGCGTCCGCAGCCACTGTGATCGTGTATAATTGGGTTAATAGTGAGTTTACGAATAAATTCACCAAATTATGAATAAGTGGGTTAAAAGTTTATTAATTAATAAATTTTATTAAATAATTAAACCCACAAACGGTGTGGGCATGTGTACTAATCAAAGATAGATTTTAATTGAATTTTAAATAGCTGAGTATAAATTTTAAAATAGCTGTACATTTTTTTGTTAATAAGAAAATATACTTAGAGAAATCTCTTTTTATTTTAAGGATCTAACGGCTAAGAATTAATTATGTATTTAATTGACACGATCACATCCTGTACAAACACACACGCACACAAGATGCCTGAAAATATCCATACATACAAATACAAACAATTAAGTTTTCATAAAATACAAGCATGTGCTATTCACAAATACAAAATATGTATTGTGTATATCTAATAAATAGTGCCATGTATTAGAATGTCACGTCATTGAAATATCCCTGGATTCGAACGCGGAACATAGGTTTCAGGTGTCGTGTTTGGGAGCTGCCACGTCATCTGATGATTGGTGGCAGGATTCGAACCGTAATTGCGATTTAAGGAGAATATACCGTAGAATAAAATAGTGTAGAATACAGAGAGTGCCACATAGACACTTGTGTCGGGAGGAAGACGGATGCGATGGCAGCGCCAGGTATATTATACTAAGATAGAAACAAAAAGATTTATTAAGCAAATGCACATCTGATTAGGCCGTGATTCAAAGTATGTGCGTCATCCACCAATAATGTTTTGTGTGCAAGCAGTTAATGCCGTATAAAATGTCGTAAAGATACTGTACATATGTATCTATACAGCCTCCCGCATTGTATATATGTATGTATATTAGACTGAACCCATTTGACTATGGGATGTTGTGAACTGGAACATCCACTTTGTACGGCTCAGATTGCTTTCCAAATATCTATAATAAATACGAATATACTTCACTGAATTGAGTTATTGTAATTTTTGACTTATTAACTTCCTTCAACTCAAGATGAAGTAACTCGTTTGGAGAAAACTATTTATTTATAAATGTCTTTATAAACTCAAATAAATTCATTTTTAATTATTTGATTAATACGTATATATGTGTACAAAATAATAAATATAAAATTGTGAACATAAAGAAAATTGTAGAATCCAAGAAAACAAATTGTGTGTGTATACTTAATATTTACTTAATTATAAAATATAAAGTGTTATTAAATATGTGACACACTCGTATTTCACTGGATTGAGTTGCAGGACAAGACGCTGTGGAACGTGATCGTTTTCAAGAAGCACTGAGCCAGGCTATGCGTGCACTGTTCGAGAACCCGTGGGACTTTGGAGCAAGCATCGTGAAGGGAAGGCCTTGCTCGGGCTTGAAGAGTACGGGGTTGCACAGGGGGTGTTCGAGGCAGCCTTGTCTGTTGTGGGGGACGAGGAGCAAGGCAACTCTTGGAGCATGCATTCAAGCTTCACTCTCAAGCTTCGACTGGTCGTTATGAGGGTGTCATTAGGTATTTGCAAGAAACTCTTGCGAAGCTAACGCTTCTATTTAGAAAACTCTTACCTTGGTTTTTCATGTCCTAGTTAAGTTTTTTGGGTGGTTCCGGTGAGTTCGACAAGTAAGATATGGGTAGAAACACCCTTAGGGTTGACCTAACCCTAGGGTTGCCCTAACCCCACGCCCTAAACCCCTCAGGTTAAGGTTTAGGGGTTAATGAGTCATTAATTAACTCACTAAGTATATTTCCTCTGAGAATGAGATTCTTGATAGCCCACTTATGTAAACAGGAAAAGGGGGGGGGCTCTGTCACATAAATAAGGTAGTATACAGGGGGGGCCTCTGTCACATAAATAAGGTAGTATATAGGAATGAGGGTTCATGGGTTCATGATTGAGTTCGTTATTCTTTTCCCGGTGCAAGCTCTAGCTTGTGTCGTCAAGGCACAACCCTTTGTTGTGCCGCCCTTGATAGGGGTACGTCCCATCTTTGGGGTAACTTACCCTTAACATTGACGAATTCAAGCCTGGGAGGTCTTGTCGGAATGCACTTTCAAGAGGCAGAGGTTGAAGCTTGTCTGTAGCCTCCTCCACGTCAAGCTAGGTGTAGCACTCATGGCCAAGCAAGGTGTAGCACTCATGGCCAAGCAAGGCACATCCGTGTCCTTGACCAATTATGGGTGTGAGATCTTGTTTAATAGGTTCACATTACTAGTTCTTGAGGGTTCACTAAGGGGTTCTAGAATTGGCATTTAGGAGCCACGTTTGTGGCAGGTGCATCTCTTGAATCTAAGGGCTATGGCATGATAGCCCACATCGGGGAAGGCAGTGTCACATGGTGATGTGACATCGAGCTAAACGTCACACGATACAACGCTCGAGCCATGCATCCTATCTTGCTCATGGATTCCGCCAAGTTCTTGTCTTGTTCCAAGTTCCTGCTTGCTCTCGGTCCTACTTTTGAGTCAAGCCTATTACTCTTAGAATCCTGCTTTCTTCCTGGTTCCTGAATCATGACTTGACAATAGTAACTGATTGTACAACAATTAGGTCGGAGCTTTTATGCTCACAACTCCAAGCTAATCTGGTCATGAGTCTAATCTAGTCATGTGTCTAATCTAGTCATGAGCTAAGAATAGTGACCCTTATCCTCTAGGAATATCCTGTAGCATATCCTATAGGCATATCCTGTAGGAATATCCTGCAGGCATATCCTGTAGGTATATCCTGTAACCTGTATCATGTATCATGTATCCTGTATCCGAAATCTTGCATCCTGTATCGGGTTGTGACAACACCTCCTACATAAGGACAAGTTCCACGAGTCTTGGACCTAGTTTAGCAGGATAATGCTGATGGAAAGCAGCAACTTTGGAAGAAGCATGGAGTAAGTTGGATGCAGGTTCCCAAGTGCGATCGGTAGGCAAATAACCTTTCTAATCCACCAAGTATTGAAGTTGGCGGCGATGAAGATGAGAATCAAGGATGGCTGCAACTTCGTACTCAAGTTCATCGGCAATGACCATAGAGGGGGAGGAGAAGAAGCACGACCAGGAAGAGAAAAAAGGATGATACGGCTCCAACAAGGAGGTGTGAAACACAGGATGAAGTTTCACCATATATGGTAACTCGAGTCGAAAAGTTACAGGATTAACCTCCGCCACAATTCTGTAAGGGCCCAATCGTTGAAAATCCAACTTAGAGAAGGCCTGTTGGTGCGAATGTGTCGACGAAGAAGCCACACGAGATCACCAATCTTGTATGCAGGTGCCGGCTGACGGTGAGCATCAGCATGATGCTTGTCATTCCTGTGCCTGTTGAAGATGAACCCGGAGATCATCATGTACCTGACAAAGATGCTAGAGACGATCCTGTACTGCAGGAGCGGAAGAAGGAAAAGCAGAGGAGCAAAGTCAAAACGTGGATGGTGGCCTGTAAGAGCAAAGAAAGGTGTCTGGCCTATAGATGCGTGAACGGAGTTGTTGTAGGCAAACTCCACCATTGGAAGAAGGTCTAACCAGCTGTCTTGTTGGTAACTGATGAAGCAACGAAGATACTGTTCCAAGGTCTGAATTGTGCGTTCTGACTGCCCATCAGTTTGCGGATGATATCCTGAAGAAGATCCGCTTTAACCTGTAGACTCCGAAGAAGCTCTCGCCAAAACTTGGACATGAATTGTGGACCTCGATCGGAAACAATGCTCTCAGGAAGACCATGATGTCGGAACACTTCACGGATCACCAACTCAGCAATTGTTTGACCTGTAGCTATCTTGTTGCATGGTAGAAAATGAGCCTGCTTGGTGAAACGGTCAACCACCACAAGAACTGCATCGAATCCATGAGAAGGAGGAAGATCTATGAGGAAATCCATGGAAATGGATCTCCAAGGAGCAGAAGGAACAGGAAGAGGACGAAGAAGACCAGAGGGTGCATGATGAGGCATCTTCGACCTGTTATAAGTGTCACAGCTCCGTACAAACCTTCCATAAAACCTCGCAACCCAGGCCACCAATAGTTGCGAGTCACCAACTCCACTGTCTTGGCCACACCAAAAATGTCATGTAGCCAGGGTATCATGACAATCATGTACCACACGAGTCCTGGAAATACCAACAGGAACGTACAGGAGACCTTCCCGGTACAAGAGTCCATCCTGTATGGCGAACAACTTGTAGTCGGAACGGCAACTGGAGGAAGAGGAACTTGCAATGTTAGGATGAATGTGTGAGAACACATTCTTTGCCAAGTCGTCTGTAGCCAATTGCAAACGGATGTCCTGTAGGAGTGTTGAATTTGCTGGAGCCTGATGAACCTGTAGTGCCGCAAGCCGGAGTCGATCAGGACCCAACAACACTTGTCTTTGACAGTCATATGCAGGATCGCCCGAGATCGGTGCAAGGTAAGAGCGCCTAGAAAATGCGTCCGCCTTGCCATTCCGAAAACCGGCCTGTAGATGATGACGAAATCAAAACGTGATAGAACTCTGCCCACCTAGCCTGTCGCTGACTAAGAACTCGAGCCGTTTGAAAATACTCCAGATTCTTGTGATCCGTAAGAACTTGTACATGATGTGCAGCACCTTCCAGGAAATGCCGCCACTCCTCGAACGAATCCACAATGGCCTTGAGTTCCTTGTCATGAATTTTGTAATTGATCTTTGCCGAAAGGAACTTACGAGAGTGAAAATCTACATGATGAAGCAACTTGTCTTCTCCAACTTGTGATAGGACGGATCCTACTGCAATATTCGAGGCATCTGCTTCAACGAAGAAAGGACAAGAAGAATCAGGATGTGCTAAAATCGGAGCTGTCGTGAAGGCGTCCTTGAGTGTTGTGAATGCATGTTTCACCTTGTCGGACCAAGAGAAAACCCTATGTGCTTGGTGAGTTCCGTGAGTGGAAGTACACGCTTGGAGAAGTCCTGTATGAACCGCCTGTAGAAGTTTGCAAAGCCAAGGAAACATTGTACATCTCATACAGACTTGGGCCTCTCCCACTCCACGATGGTCTTCACCTTGTGCATGTCCATGGAAACGCCAGCAGGAGAAACGATGTAGCCCAAGAACTCCACAGAATCCCTGTTGAAAAAACACTTCACCAACTTTGCATACAGGCCATGCTCGCGAAGCCGCTGTAGAACTAATCGTACATGCTTGTCATGTGTCGCCTAGTCCTTGGAGAAAATCAAAATGTCGTCGAGGTAGATCACCACAAACTGGTCCAAGAAGTCACGAAAGATGTCGTTCACTATGTGTTGGAACACGGCTGGGGCATTGGTAAGGCCGAAGGGCATCACCGTGTACTCGAAGTGTCCATACCTTGTATGAAAAGCAGTCTTCCACTCATCGCCTGGACGAATCCGTACAAGGTTGTAGGCCCCTCGTAAGTCGATCTTCGTGAACACCTTTGCTCCTCCAGCGATCAAGAAGTTCTAGGATCAATGGCAATGGGTACCGATTCCGAGTGGTGACTTGATTCAAACCCCTGTAGTCCACAACCAAACGTAAACTTCTATCTTCTTCTTGACAAAGAAAATAGGTGCTCCTGCAGGGGACTTTGAGTGACGAATGAAGCCGGATGCCAAGTTGTCCTCGATGTACTGACGAAGAACCTCCAACTCTGTGGGTGACAGTGCATAAATCGGTCCGAACGGTGGAGTCTTTCCTTCCGCAAGATCAATAGACAGTCGTACCTATGAACAGGAAGAACTGCAGCCTTGTGCTTGTCAAAAACGTCCTGAAAGAAGTGATACTTGGATGGTAGGGAGAAGGAGGAGAAGGAAAAGGAGCAGGAGAAGGAGATTGAAAAACAGGAGAGTCAGACACAGGAAAGGTAGAAGAGGACGTAGGAGTTACTTGAAAGGCAAAAAGGTGGAAAGGAGCAGGATCAGTGGCAAGTTCATGCATGGTAGTGGTAAGAACTCGGAGAGGAGAAGGAGGGAGCTGTGACTGAAAAAGAGGAAGGATCTTGGGGGTGGAACAGAAGCAAGTAACAAAAGAAGGAGGATTGGGAGAAACCTGTGTGGATGTTGACGAGTGTACAGGATTGGAAGAATCCTATACAGAAGTCCGAGGTTGCAAGGAGTGAGGGAAGCCTGCGAGTGTGCTGACGAACCAACATGAGGTGGATCCTGTTGAGGAGGAACCTTGACACTGATACAGGATTGGAAGAACCCTGTATAGGAATGCAAACTTACAGGAGTGGAGAGAGCCTGCGGATGTGCTGAGGACTGACATGAGGTGAATCCTGTCAAGGAGGAGTCTTCAATACTGAATAGGAACAGGCGGTCAATCCTGTAGCTTGTATTGCCTTAGATACTAAGGATGTATCTGCACACAAGATGGTACAGGATTGATCCTAGCTTCGGAGAGTAAAACGTGAGCGTCCTAACCCTCCAGTCGATCTGTGAATTTGCAGCAACGAACCATGGCATGCCCAAAATGATGGGAGTTGACTGAGTCTTGATCAAGTTGAAGGAAATTGAACAGTTGAATGTGCCATGATTGCAAGAGAGAGGTTCAGTAGCATGGGTAACTGCGCCAGAAGCAATCAGACGCCTGTCGGCCACCTCTACAGGAACTGCACGTTCAACTTCACTACCAAAATGCCATGTTAAGTTGCAAAAGTGTCATCCATGAAACATGCATTTGCACCAGTGTCTAATAGGGCAAACTCCTTGAGCTCTGGATTATTAAGATGAATGTGTACAGGAAACTTGAGTGACGGAATGGTATGAGCAGCACCAATGGAGCCTGCACCTACGTCCAACTTCGCGGCTCCTAGACGAAGTGGACATTGAAGTTTTCCGACTGAACTTCAGCTTCAACTTCACGCATCTTGAACTTCTTGGTTTTAATAGGACATTCTGCCACCTTGTGTCCTGCTTCACCACAATACAAGCATAGGTTCTCACTGCGGCGACGTTGCTTCTCAGCAAACGGAAAGAGAGCCACGCTTGGATTTCTCAACCTCCAGAGGAACTACTCCAGGAGGTGGTGCAGAAACATGTACCACCGCTGCAGGATTGGTTTGCAGGAACTGCTGATGGGATCTTTCCTAACGACGCTCGAACAAACGGTTGTCGCAATGAACAACTGTTGCATGAAGTGTTCGATCAATGTAGTCGTCCATGGAATGTTCGTGCAAAGTTGCTGAAATTCGGATGCATAAACGGAAGCTAGTCGGGATCCTTGAGTGAGCTTTCGTAACTTCGTGTATGCGGAACAGTACTTGTCAGGATCCCAAAGCAGGCTTCAAAGGCAGCCACGAAACCTTCAAAGTCTCCATCAATGGGTCGTCACTCTCCAACAAGGGGGCAACCAAGCCTGTGGAGATCCACTTAGTAAGGATGCCAAAAGGCCAACCTTTTGTGCATCAGTCGAGTAGCGACGTGTTACATGCGGATCAAGAGCCGGATCTGATTTAGGAAACTTTGGAAGTCAGCACAATTGCCACTAAACTTTTTTGGCATGCTGATCTTCGGCTCTGAAAAAAGTTCGATGAAGAGGGAACCACCGATGCCTGAGAGAGAGCCTACACAACAGCCTTGGAGGATGCATTAGCAGCTACATGTGCCGCATTGGTGGAACCTTGCAGATTGGTGACCACTTGGCGCAAAGTGGCCAGCTCATGAAGCAACATTTGGTGTTCGCGTTGAAAGTGCTTAAAATCAACCATGATCTATGAAAGAAAAAGGAGAAAAAACGAAGGAAAAGATTCAAGGAAAAAAAAGTAGCTAGGAAACGGAGAGTTATGAAATTAGTTACTATCAAACTGTCAAGCCACGATCCAGAAACCAGGAAGAGAGCAGGATTCCAAGAGCAAGTAGGCTTGACTCAGGAGCAGGACCGAGAGCAGAATAGAAACTTGGAACAAGACAAGAACAGGACGGAATCCAGGAGCAAGACAGGATCAGGATAGGATCCGAGAGCAAGGCAGGAACAAGACAAGATCCAGGAGCAGGACAGGATTCAGGAGCGAGACAAGGAGAGAACAAGAAGCAAGGAGCAGGACAAGAACAAGACAAGACAAGATTGATCGTAATAAGACTGGTGTTGATAGTAACTGATTGTATAACAATTAGGTCGGAGCTTTTATGCTCACAACTCCAAGTTAATCTGGTCATGAGTCTAATCTAGTCATGTGTCTAATCTAGTCATGAGCTAAGAATAGTGACCCTTATCCTTTAGGCATACCTATAGGAATATCCTGTAGGTATATCCTGTAGGAATATCCTGTAGGTATATCCTGTAACCTGTATCATGTATCATGTATCCTGTATCTGGAATCCTGCATCCTGTATCGGGTTGTGACAACTATCAACACCAGTCATTCTACGATCATTCTTATTTTTGTCTTGTTTGTATCTTGTTCCTTGCCTCCTGCTCTTATCTTGCTCTCGGATTGTCCTACTCCTAGATCTTATCTTGTTCCTGTCTTGCTCTTGGATCCTGTCCTGCTCCCGTCTTACTCATGGATCCTATCCTACTCATGACTCCTGAGTTCCTGGTTCCTATCTTGCGCCTTGTCCTACTTCTGAGTTCCTAATTCCCGTCCTGCTCCTTGTCCTACTTCATGTCCTGCTATCCTGCTTCAGTTCCTATCCTGCTCCTCGTCCTGCTATCCTGCTCCAGTTCCTATCCTGCTCCTTGTCCTGCTATCCTATTCTAGTTCATGTCATGTGCCTTGTCCTACTCCTGAGTTCCTAGTTCCTGTCATGTGCCTTGTCCTGTTCCTGAGTTCCTAGTTCATGTCCTGCTCCTTATCCTACTCTTGAGTTCCTAGTTCTTATCATGCTCCGGTTCTTGTCCTGCTCCTTGTTCTGCTCCTGAGTTCCAAGTTCCTGTCCTGCTTCTTGTCATGCTCCTGAGTCAAGCCTCCTTGTTCTCAGAATCCTGGTCTCTTTCTTGTTCCTGGATCGTGGCTTGACACTTAGGGTTTTCCAAACCTAGCCTTAGGGAGTTTGCTTAGTAGAACACTCATGTCTGCCTACGGCGCACACTTGTGTCCTCACTAAGTACTAGCCCTAGGTCTAGGGTATGACTTGGCCACCCAAACCCTTAAGGGTTATTTGTGGTTCAGGGTACCCCTTGTCACCCTAAAGGGGTTGTACTCCTAGATGAGGGTGATTCCTCAAGGGGTAAGTGACGATGCCTTAGCTCTGTCACGGGGTATGTGTGGGACACATCTCCTTTGTGGGGTAGGGCATGAGCTTGTCTAGGTCTACTAGGACAGGATCCTAAAGTCTACTCGAGTTATCCTCTAGGGTTCAAGGGATGGTCATTTTAGGGGACTTAAGGTAGGACTCTAAGTCTTTTGCCTAATTGGGCCCCTGAGTCATTATCTTGGAAGACTTAGCGTTGCTCATTAGGGTGATGACGCCGAATGGCCACTTGGCAGCCACGTTTGGTCCTTTGGGTTAAAACTTTGACACTAGTGCTTCAGCATTTGCCCAGACTGGGCAACATCACAACAAGCTCGAGTGATACCTAGTGCTAGTGCTACCTAGGGTGATTCTTCTAGCATGGCTAGTATGTCTGGAGCATCTAGCAACTCTGTGCAACGTATAGCTAGCTCTACTTATGCCTACGAGTGCCCAGCTGACAGCAAGTGCCCAGAGAGGGCATTTGCAGCAAACAACAATATAAAGCTCATTCTTAAATGAGAGATATAGAGCTTGTGATGTAACTCTTCGATGCTTCATTTATGCTAATGCATTGCCTTTCAACCTTGTTCGATCGCCGTTCTTGAAAGATTTGCTTCATGTGGTTGGAGCGGTTGGAAAGGGATATGCTTCAGTCATGATGAAGTATGAAGCCTTGCGTGTGCAACATCTAAATGATGAGTGCATGAGCTTGCATGATTGAATGCAGCTATTGAGAGACGGATGGAAGAAGTACGATTGCACTATTATCTCTGATGGTTGGCAGTGCAGAAGAGGGAAAGCCATTATCAACTTCATTATTGCCAGTATTCATGGTTGTGTCTTCTTGAAGTCGATTGACACTTCTCATCACACAAAGAGTGGGAAGTGGCTATATGATCAGATGAAGCCTGTCCATGAAGATGTTGGACCAGAAAACGTTGTGCAATTTGTTACTGACAATGCTAGGAACTGCGTCAAAATGGGAAAGTATGTGACTAAAGACTTTCCCCATATTGTGCATGGACGATGTGTTTGTCATGTTCTGGATTTGCTACTAGAAGACATTGGGAAGATGGATTGGGTCACTCCCTAGTGAGAGGTTGTCAGATGCTTGTCTCATTCTTCTACCGGAGTCCCAAGCTTCTTACTGCTTTTCAACAGCTTGCACCTAGAGATCTTGTTCGTCCTGCTTCTACTCGTTTTGCTTATAACTTTCTAGTTATAAGCCAGTTTCTTGAAGAAAAGAGATACAATGCATGCAGCAGTTTGTGGTGAGTGATGACTGGTATGCACAATGGAATAAAGTTTCAAGAGTTGATGAAGTTGCTGCTTTAATAAAGAACTCGGGTTTTTGGATGGAATGTCAACAACTGCTTGTACTAATGGGTCCTATTCTCAAAGTACTACAAGCTGCTGATAAGGCAGGAGCAACTATGGGACTTTGTCTTTGAGGTGATGGATCGCATGCAAGAAAGCTTGGAGAAACTGTCTACTGATGGTGTCATTGATCGTGACAGAGTCTCAACCATCTTGAACTTCATCTACACAACTCTGAGGTAGAGGTTGGGCATGACGTTGAGGTTGAGGATGGCTTGATATAAGAGCAATTAGCATCTTCAAGTAAGAATCGGTGGGTGATGATGCACAACAAGCTGCAGAGTGTTGGTCATTGATGCACGTTGAAACTAAAGTGGGCATGATACGTGAAAATGGGAATATAAAATAAATTACTAATTAATACTTAAGTTTTAATTATTAATTAATCATTTAATTAATATGTAATTAAGCCTTAAATATTAATTAATTAATTAATTAATCCTTCAATAACCTTACTTAGTAAGGAATATTCCTAAAATATCTTAGAATATTCATATTATTCTAAAAATAGTTTACAATAATGAAGAAATACTATCAAACATAATTACAAATGAAATCATTTTCTTATCAACATGTTAATTTTTTTATAAATACTTTCTTCTATCATACAAAGAAATCTTTTCATTTTGTCTAAATCATCACTCTCCGGATTAATCAAATCATTTTGGTCAATATCTTGATGTTGTTGCCACCACTTAACACTCTCACGAATGCAATTGGGAGTTGCCATCCTTGTTAATACATAAGATGTGATAAGAGAAGGTCTGCATAAAGGCTCATCTAAAAACTGACGTTCCTTAAGAATAATATTATAAAGCGCCCGGTTGCTATCCTTCATTTTATAAAATTCAATATCACGAGAAAGAAAAGCTTCAGGAAATGTATGATACGGTGGATACTGCTCACAAAAATTTTCGAGATTCTTCTTTCTGAGGCACGTATCCAAGTAGTTCACTAGCTCATCCATGATATCGGTATCAGAATATGGATCGAAAGTGATTGGATGAATACAAGCAATGTTTTGGTTGAGCATAGCCTTCTGAGGAGAGTCGTCTACTACTAACATCTGTGCGTTCTTCATTATCCTTAAGCGACTGATCTCCCCATGAGTCCCAATTATTCTTTCATTCTTGAAGAAGTATGGCTTGCTTTCCTTTCTTATATTGTGAAATTCGAGAGGTTTATAACATTCGCTGGTCAAAAATCCAATCTTTACGAATCACCTCTTCTGCAACACTACAATGTTTCTTAAGTAAATTCAACAGCGGTGTTAAGTTATGAATCTGCATGCATGACCAAATCCCCACAAGCGCACCCATCTCCTTAAGCTTTTGAAAGAGACGATCCAACCCTGGACGAAAAATAATATCATATCGAAATTTACCATGACAAGGAATGAAATCTCCTTGTTTGATTTCTTTTTTCTATCCTGGGCCTTTGTCGATGAAGCAGAACACCATTGACATCCAACAACACAATATGGCCATGAGTAACATGAGATAGCGTTGCCTCTTGAATACTTTGCAAATCACTTGTTTGCTCCCTTTCACATTTATCCGTTGCCACTATCTCGTTGCCTATCCCTTCATCATTTAATTGTACATCATCCTTACAAGATTCAGATATTGCATGCGCTGAAGAAATTGATTTCGGAATGAAGCCAATAAAAATGATGATGAAGTGGCCCCCATGGTAACGATGTTTTGAGCTGCATTATTATCCATTTCCTGCATGAACTCTGTCATTCTGACATGTGGCACAAGAAATTGTCGCCAAACCCCTCTCTTACCTCATGCAATGCTGAAAATCCATGTTCTCAATTATTTCATTACATCTGCAAAATGATAATTAGCTGACCTTAAAATTATCAAGGTATATTATTTACCTTGTTAATGTGTGACCCATGTTTGAACTAAAAGCTTCATTAATCCTTGAGAATTTATTTTCTGTACAAATATAAAAGAAATATACAAAAATGCCTTATGTTACACTCATTTACAACTATTCATCACTCTATCAATTCATTATCAATTCTTCTTCGCTATTACCTTCTGAGTGAGGCGAAGAAGGTCTAAGCCGCTTGTGAGATGGTTCAAGATCTTCTGCATCTTCTATTGATGTTTCCATGGGTCCTGGAGTGTGCGAATGTTCTGTACTCCTCGAGATAACTTCCGGTCTAATATCTGATTGAAGTTCGTTCTCAGACTCCGAGATTGAACCAGATTCACCTTCAGAGCTATCGCACTTATCTGGAGGGAACTTTCTCAAATACGCCTTTATGGATCGTTGGGGTACTCAGTTGAGACCCAATCTATCCACTTGTTCAGGTCCTCAACCATGGTCTTATCCTTTTCAACGGCAAACACACATGTATGCCGAAGGTAACACTCCTTCAAGACGGACCCCCTAGTGCAGTAGTCAAAAACCCACGCATCACTGTGAGGACCCCTAATCAAGTTGACGATGCTCCGTGCCGCTTGACTTGTAATGTTTGGATAACGTACATTGCCGAATACGTCACTCATACCTATCGGTGTATCGGATGGAGGTTCAGGGCCGTTGGAGTGCAAACAGATGCCTGGCCAGTCATTTGGAAGCTTGAAATTGTTTGGCGCATTCCTAACAACCAAGTGAACAACGGTATCAATGCACTTGGGATTAGCATCGTTCATATAAAATCCTGTCCAACGATGTCTATTCTTCTTGGCGAAGGCGAAGGCAAAAGTATCGGTGACATGAGCAAGAATCAAGAAATAAATACCTGAAAAAGTAGGTATCAGTGAAGAGCGCAAGCATGAATTCAATAATAAATACCTTCTATGTATATGCTTGCACGGCTAAGTTTCTCCACCAGATCCTCTAGTGCCCTATCTGTCGAAAGATTTTTTGACACCCGCCGATCCATCACGAACAATTGAAACGGTTTCCTACAAGCAGTGATGTTACCCCATAAAGTCTCCGAATCTAACAACAAACATCTGTAGGGCTTGTCGTGATTCGTAGCATCCTCCTTTATAAGGTTCAATTCGGTTCTCCGCTGCTGAAGGACTGCCATAAGAGAAGGCGTCATCCCAATGTTCTCCTTTTTGGCGTTGGCGTGCAATAGATTCTTGCCTAGATCTTCCGATTGGTTCACCCATTCGACAAGCATATCATCGTTCGTCACATGCAAATATTTGCTGACCTCTTCATATGTTGAAGTCGAGGTCCAACCCAGTTTGTGGCAGTGTATTCCCAACCACTCCTTGAAATGCCTGACCGTCTTCAACTCCATTGCCTTGAGATGAAAAGGAGAGGTTGGGCTGCTGTTATTAATTTGTAGTTTGCCATCGATCACCAAATCAGCCAAGACTTCCATCTCCTCCATCGTTGTTCCATTTAAAGGCTTCAACCATGTGAGCTTGAAATCGTTGTCTACATCCTTTGTAGATTGAACAGACTTAGCCTTCGGCGTCTTACTGGGTTTCTTTGCAGACTTTTCTGAGGGCTCCCCTTCACTTGTCTGCTTCTTCTTCAGTGTTCCTTTTGAAAAGGATTCCATAATCCCCAACCATTTGGCAAAGATCCTATCTTCGGGGCAAGAAATCAACATCATCAGAAAGGATGTTTCCTTCCCGCCCACCTGGGCAAAATCAACTGCTGCAATTTCTTCAACCTCTCTGAGGAAAAAGACAGATTAATATACCGGCGAGATAAATCCCGCCCAAACAATTTGCTTACCCGGTATTCCGCAGATTGTGTATTCCCTGCGGTAGCTCTTTGTGGTCGCTGAAGAGATTCCCACACGGCTCGCGTGTGTTTAAACTTCTCCCATATTTTGCTGTTGTAGTGGTTGGTGTCGGCAGCGTCCCATTCCGCCGATAACTTATGGTACTGCTCGATTGTGAGATTCGGCTTAGCTAAAAACGCCGATCTTTTTGTCAGCTTCTCACGGGTATGCTCGGAAAGTTTTGTTGCCATCGTTCCTTTGTTGTGTTCTCGAGAAGTCGTTGGGCTGCCGTTATTGTGTGCTGGCCACTAATGATGTAGTACTTGATAGATTTTTATTCTCCGTCTGAATCTTCATGAGTTGTTCTGGTGTTGTGATCCAGACTTTGTCAGCGCCCTTCCTTCTTTCAT
>PUQB01000241.1:294356-298798 GCA_003024785.1 Selaginella tamariscina
GGTTGTGCATGTGTGTGCATATGTGTTTTGTAAGTTCTTATAATGCGTGTGTAAATTTATGATTGTGTTTAATATATGTGTGCAAAACAAACATCGAATAATTAAGAAAATAATATTAATAAACACACTATGAACATATTTTAAATTATACATAATAATATATGATTTATCTCATATATAGTTTTAATAATATATATTAATTTAATATTGATAAAAAGGTTTAACATTGAAATATTCTTGAAATAATAAAAATTAAATTGAGAAAATCCCATTAATATATACAAATGTAAATTAAGTACTCAAATAATTAACTAAATTAATTATCATAATCATGTTTAATATTGGAATATTCTTGGAATAATAAGAATAATAAAAGATTATCCCATTAATATAAAGAAGATTAATTACTCAAGTAATTAAGGAAATGATATTAATATATATATTATTAAAACTATATATGATATATATTAGATAAAATGATGTATTATTATGTATAATTTAAAATATGTTCATAGTGTGTATTAATTTAATATTGATAATAAGGTTTAACACATGAATATTCTTGAAATAATAACAAATTAATTGAGAAATCCATTAATATATACAAATGTAGAATAATTACTGCAATAATTAAGAACAAGACTAATTTAATTATGATAATCAGGTTTAATATTAGAATATTCTTCAAATATTAATAAAATATTAAAGAATATCCCATTGATACTAGGAAATGAAAAACTAAATACTCGAGTAATAAGAAAATAATAATAATAAACAGACTATGAATATATTTTAAATGATACATAATAATATATCAATTTATTTATTGTATAAGTATATATTTATATATATATATATAATATAAATATACTTGAATACTAAGAATGTAGAATATAGTCTAAAATTTCGTAATATTAAACAGCTTGAATCATTTGAATAACATTAAATGCAATTTTAAAATACTCATTGGAACTGGAGAGTATATATGTCAGAGTGTCGGATATTTGTGTCAACTCATCTTAAATTTTATTTTCTGTTCTTTTTAAAAAATTTGAATTTCTGACATATGTATTGTCGGTCTGACATGTAAATTTGAAAAATGCATTTAATTTCCCACTCAAATTCAGATCTGGTTCTTTCTCCGGCAAGGGTTTCTTCATTTCTGTATTTTTCACTCTTTAGATCTTCTTTTTCTTCATAGTGATCATCTCAGGAGCGAGATTAAATTGGGTGCTATTCTTTATAGGAAAGCACGGCGCCTTCAGTGCTGTTTACAAGTAAGTATTATAACAAATTTAAAAATACTTATAAAGATTCACTCTCTTACATTCTCTCTTAAAATTACAATTTAGGGGTTTAGGAATGCATTAGGATTATAATATATTCCGTTAGGGATTTATCCGTTTAAATATCCTTTTAACTTAATATTCTAGGTTAACCGGGCCGGCGGGATTAATCCGGCCATTTCTTTTTCGCCTCTTCGAAGAGGTGGCGGGATTAATCCCGCCACCATCTCTCGGGCAATGCTTCTCCGCCACTGAAAAAGAGTGGCGGGATTAATCCCGCTGATAACCTTCTTAACTGATGAGAGTTACTAGAATTTATTAGAAAGAGTTGTCGGCGGGATTAATCCCGCCAACCATTTTAGGAGGCAGGGAAGGGGTGGCGGGATTAATCTCGCCACCACATCCCTGTTTTAAGGATTTGGGGACAGGATTTATCCCGAGATCTCTTTGAAATCATAATTTTGGAGAGAGTTATGTGCGGGTTTAATCCCGCCACCCATTCCCCATCGTAAGAATTGTGGGCGGATTAATCCCGCCTTGGACTCCCTCCGACAAGGAAGAGCCGGCGGGATTAATCCCGCCGCCTCTTCCTCCTGGGGGGAGTCCGGCGGGATTAATCCCGCCGACTCTCTCCGGCGAGAATGAGTCGGCGGGATTAATCCGCCGGACTCCCTTCCTCGTCGGAGAGAGTCGGCGGGATTAATCCCGCCGGACTCCCCCCGAGGAGGAAGAGGCGGCGGGATTAATCCCTCCGGCTCTTCCTTGTCGGAGGGAGTCCAAGGCGGGATTAATCCCGCCGACTCTCTCCGAAGGGATTGATCGGCGGTGAGATTAATCCCGCGACCGTTCCTCGTCGGAGGATTCGTGGGCGGGATTAATCCCGCCATCAGTTATATTAATCAAACATGAAGATATTATCTTTAAACATAATTATGTATTATTGCATATGCATATTATTAAGTACCGTAATTCAGATTTCTTAGAAATATTGCATAAACAGATATCATAAATAATACAATTATTTATGTGCAGGACAATATGTTTAATACTGGAGATAAAGTATGTCTTCTTCGGAACAATGAGATAGTTGGCACTGGAACTGTGAAAGTTCGAGATAATAATGCATCATGTCACAATATTGCCCAAGGATCTTGTGTGTACGTATGGGTGAACACCATTTACAAGCATGTTGAGGTTCTGGGAATGGAATTTGAGGAGGGTTCTCCTGTATTGTGGAATTTGGATGAAGTCAAGGCTGACACAGAATATGCAGAGTCACAAACAAATAGTAGCACGAGTTTACCAGATGATGGCTTGCCTGCTGTGATGGATGAGGTGATTCTCTTTCTTCGTGAGATTGAAGTCGGAAGAGGCATCATCACAGCTATAAATCCAATGGAAGCAGTGTCAGAAGAGAAACTAGGGTCCGACTTCGTGGGTGTAGTTGTGACAGAGGTTTCACACCTAATGGCACATTGTATCCTGGATCCCTCGTGAGGTGGCGAACATCTGAATTAAGACGGCAAGATGGTTCAACATATTATGGGTTGGATTTCAATAATAACAACCCGGAAGAACAACTCATATTTGAAGAGGTTTTTTGCATTGGTCCTATTGTAAGAAAAAGGCGATTCATGGGTTGTAGATCTTCCCCTGCAAGTTTCAGTAAGAGGGTAAAGATGAATCCTACATCTTTGAAAAGTGTTACGAGCATTTCCACGATTGACTGTTGCAAGAAGAAGTGTTGTCAGATGGCAGACCGGAATGAAATTACCCATGTAAACATGTCTTTCGTATGCTCACCCAAAAGCAAAGGCATGAGTTTGTATATGCTGCACTAACTGGGTGTATTGATGGAATGGCCTCGGACACAGGTTATCAGAGTACATCCATGGTATTTAATAAGGTGGCCATCTGCTTCAAAGCTTGGTACAGTATATACGGGATCCCAAAGACCACGTTCTACCGTCGGAGGGATGAGTGGCTAGATGGAGCGCGAACCTCAGTTCATGGGAACACTCGCTTGGTCAAAACCCGCTCTCACATCATGGCAGCCATAGAGATACTCAAGGCTTTTGTGGAAGCAAATGCAGACAGGATGCCTCACAAATGCCGAACCACAAATGCAGGGGTCAGGGAAAATCTCAAGGTTTTACCTTCAATCTACACTCAATTGAAACTGTGTGAACATGTGAACAAGTGCCTCAGTTTGATGGGGCTCCAAGCAATCTGCACTGGTACCTTCAACAACATATGGAATACTCATTTTAAGGATGTGGAGATTGCAAAACACTCTAGCTTTTCTAAGTGTGACACTTGTACATCATTGAAGGCTGCAGAGGCTTGTGCAAAAACCTTGGTGGAGATCACTACCATTCAAAGGAAGATGGAGGCCCACATGATTGCACAACAAACTTGCCGGTCTCAGTACTATGCACACCGCATGCTTTCTGTGTCACGCCCATCAGAGTACCTGTGCTTGATCCATGACAAGATGGATCATTCAAAGACCAGCATTCCAAAGCTCTTTGCAACACCAAAGTGCCTTGGAAATGTCATGAAACTTCCGATTTCATTGACAGGTGTGCTAACACATGGACACGGTTGTGAGTCATATGGACACTTTTCACTTCCACATTGGTCTAGCGACTCCAATTTCACTATTGGGTCGTTAGCCATGTGTTTCAGAAACCTTGAAGCCCACTCACAGACAAGTCCTATCAGTGATCTCAAAGTGAAGAAACAACACCTTCAACCTTTACATAATGCTCTCATGAACACGTCTGCACTTGAGGCTACTTGGGAATATGAGAGGCATTGTCAGCAACCTGCACAAAAAACAGATGGCCCTGTTGAGAGTTCGGTTCAGTGGAGGGATCTAGCTCAAATAGTGTACATGTGTCCTCAACATCAAATAAGCTTCCTCGTCATTTGCTTTTACAGATGGATAATTGTGCAGGCGAGAACAAAAATAGGTAAATCATTTTACTTAAGGGTTTCTCAAGCTCATACTTACTTTTATTTTCTAGATATGTGCTAGCATACTTGTCAATGCTTGTTGCCAAAGGTGTGTTTGAAACAATCACGCTCAGTTTCCTTATGGTTGGTCACACTCATGAAGATATTGATGCGTTCTTCAGCAAGGTCTCCAACTCT